>NDXB01018797.1:112587-134291 GCA_002631895.1 Agapornis roseicollis | reverse complement strand
GGGGGGGGGAGAAGAAACAAATGTGCATGGTGCTGGTGCATGCAGTGGTGCATTGACTTCCTTAATTTGACAACAGTTTAGGTCATACATGTATGTATGCCTCCTGTCACCTGTCTCATCCTATCGCATTGCGTAGTCCAGATTTCTGCATCATTGTATACTTTTTCCCTTTCGACTAATAATTAATTCTTCAGTGTGGGGCAGTATGTAATTTTGTTGCCACAGCAGCTAAGGAGTCACAATATGGTTCCCAGTTTGGCCCAAAGGGAGGAAGTAATTGATGCCAATTTTTAACTGATGAACAATACTTGCCTGTGTGTCAGCTCAGACATGTGGTTTGTGCATCTGGGAGCTAAACACAAGGTTTAAATGTTCCCACTTGCACCCCACACAGCAGAAATGTGATGGAAATTTTTCTCCTTGCAGTGGTGTGCAACAGCTGCACTGACTGCCTCAAGACTGCCATTAAATCCCTGAGTCGGCACTCCCTGTCTGGCCCCACAAGTGCCATGAGAATACTGACATCTCAATGCAGATTTACCAGTCTTATGCAGCAATGCCACTGCCAGAGCTTATGGTTTTAGTATTAATTTTGTCCTTTTGAGCAGTATTTCCCAACTTGCTGACCAACAACAGAACCTCAGGGAAGGAAGACATTTTTTTCCCCTTTTTAAGCGTATTTCTAGAAGTTCTGGCTACCAAAATTAAAAAAGAGGTTGAAAAAATGAAAAATACGTAGTTGTTGGAGCACAAAAAGCAGGAGGCCAGAAGAAAGAAGCTGATGTTAATTTGTCATATTTTTTAATTCACTCTTTTTCATCTGAACTCACTTCCATAGAAGAAATCATGTTTTTTTAGACATGTGAGTCATGTGTCACTGAAATAGCAAATGCTCCTTGCAGTCCCTCTGTGCACTGTAAGCTTACACATTTCTACCACTGAGCTCCCAACCTTCATCTCTAAAAACAAGACAATAGAAAAGGGCAACAAGATCAGAACTGTTAGGAGAATTAAAATACATTGCAAAGGAAAATGCAATGAGTGGTGCCTGTTATGTACAAATTCCTACTTGGAGTTCACAGGAGACTGAGGAAACGATGTTCTTTAAAAGGCTGCACACTTAAAAGTTGCCATGAGCTTATAATCTGTGAAACTTATTGCTATTAGACATTACAGAGCTTATAACACACCAAGAAAAAGACTAGTTCATATAGGTGAGTTCAATCACTGACATGCACAAAGACACGAAGAAGCTGGGGAGAATTTGACCTGGTGAGCAGAACAGTATGAAGCAGTACCTGCAGTATGTAATGATTATTGGGATTTTTTCCCACAGAAAATAGTGCTCCATTGGTGCTTGCCAAAGCACTCAGCCACCATCTGACATCAGGCTGAGAGCTTGTTGATTTAATATGTATAGGATAACCTTTCTGGCACATTACTTTAAAATTACCAGTTGCATTGTAGCTGTGTTTCAGATTTTACTCCCTCTAGACCCAGACAGTCTGTCAAATGCATACAGCAAATAATATATTTCCTGAATTTCATGATGTATTAGAAAGCTATGATTCAAAGGAATGTTTTCAATGGTTCATTCAGCTCTGGTCAAGGCTCTGCCATATGGGCTGCTGTTGATTGAATTTGCAAATCCTCCTACACATGCAGCAAAATACCAAGGCATCACAAGAACAAGTTAGCTTTATAAATCTCAATCACCTTTCCCCCTTGATTAAAACAATGCTTCTATTGTTTTCTTTGCAAAATTCCTTGTGGAATCCTAACTTTTGCAGTTCGCTGGCAAAATTAAGCAATTCATCTTGCAAACCCAGAACTTCCCAAAACACTTTTCATCTCAGAAATCTAGTGTCCGGGGGCTACTTTATAAAACATAAGGAGCAAATTCTGTTGGTAGTTGTGTCACATTGAGCACAGAGCAAAAGACTGATAGCCATATCTCAGAGACTTAGCTATGCATTTATTGTAAACTGTGGGAATATTCTGGCAAGTTATAAACAGTATTCATTAATCACAAAACTGGATTAATTTCCCTTTTTGCATTCCGTCCAGGTTTTAATACATGTTATGGACTGGATTCCACATACTTTTGGGGTCTTTTCCATTTTAGTACATTCAATTTGTACAGTTAGACTTACCAAACAAAACACAAGTTGGAAATTGTACACTCCTTCATGTCTCTGTACTCATACTAAAGAAATTATATATAATCTTGAAAGTCAACTTTCATTTCCACCGGTACAGGAAAAGCATTTCTAAATTAGCCTCGCAGTAAAATAATTGCTGTCACTCTGTTTTATGCTGTGAGGATTTACTGCTGGGTTTGTAACTCTTCCAACCAGTATAAGACTTTAATACTTCTGGTAAGTGTCAAATATATTTTACCTTTTTGTACAGTACAAAATTAGGGCTATCTGTGGACCTGTATAAGAGGCAACCCCCAGTCAAAACAATACCACAATGCTTGTGACACCAGTTCTAGTCTGACAGTGAGCCTGGCACCACAGGCTGGTCAGAGCCTGTTGAATTAGGCACCAATTCACGACAGAATTCGTCATAGGAACATGCCCTAAAAGTTCTTAAAAAGGAAACAACGTTTGCATTTGGTGTGCTAGAGAATTGAAGGCTAATTGAAGTTAGCAAAATCCAAAAAGAGAGCTGCTTTGGTCACAGCCTTTGCCAGTACTGTTACGAATGGTTGCATATATGGCAACATTGCAATTAGCAAGCGTACCCCAGAAACAAGTGTGCTTCAGGAATCCAGGCATAATATGAGAGCTTATACAAAACTCTTAGCTGTGGCTGGAGGAGAGAAGGCTGTATTCTACAGAAGCAGCACAGAACTGCAAAGCTGAATTTAACAGCGAAGCCGCAAGCCTGAGTGACAAGCTGGCTACTGATGTGCACAGTGACAGGGGAGCTGTCTGGAGCATTTGAGGAAAACGATTAAAATCTTCATTAAACTTTAGCTGCTGGCAAGAAATCCCTGAGATGGTATCAGGTAGAGGCCAGTCAAAACAAACTGGAGGCTTTGTATTTCAAGGCAGTTTAAAAAATACAGACAATGAGGTTTGATACAATAGTAATGTTTCAAATTCTTTTTATAGTTTGTCTTGACTTTTTACCAGAAGAGCACTATCTTGGTGTGAATAGTGGCATGCAAAAGTGAAAACCTCACACATTTCTGCATTTTCAAAGAATACAAAAGGATACTGAATTAATGTATATTTGGTGCAAACTTCTAAGAATAACCATCTCTATAAGGTTTATATTAAACATATATTGATTGCTTCAGACATCTATCATTTAGAACATTATGCTGTTTACTATTTACTCAGTCATGACTGAAAATCCTTCTATAGCAAGAGCATGACTTCACCTTAAAAGCCTTTTAGTTAGAGTTTCTTCTAGCATTTTTTTTGGCTTTTCCTGTCTTTCCCCAGTTTAGCTTTACCTCACTCCCACATCCCAGCCCTTCAGTGCCAGATCAAGGGAGGAAAACCTCTTTATACAGGGCAGCTGGAGAGGAAGTGGAGATGGAGACAGTAAGGCTCAACTAAAAGGCTATGAAGGCAAACAGAGCTTTGTCTTCTAAATTCTTTTGCCTTAAAAAATTGCATCCTAGATTTACCTTAAAGGAATTGCACCTTGAAGTCCATAGGCAGCCATGGCTGCCAAACACAAGCTGCTGCCTCTTGCACCAGTGCACACACCCTTGGGCCTCCCATCTGATCCTCTTCAACGAACCTTAGTGTCCCTCCATTGTTCTGTCATGTCCCAACAGAAACTTTCATATTTTTGTTCTCTCTCCCTAAACCACTTTTCATTGGAGAAAATTTTACTTTAAGCTATACTACAGTATATGCTATACTGTATAAATGCTGTGCCTGGCCTTGCACCTGCCTTGTGACCAAGTGGACTTGCCTCATGGTCAGCATGCTGTTGGCTGAAGTTGGTTTCACAGGATCTGTTCTGTTCCTCCTGGCTAGGGATGGTGTGGGACTGCACGCACCCCTGGGGCCAGCCTCAGCTGCTAGCTTGCCTCCACTCCCTCAGGCCCCTGAGATAAATGGCTAGGGACAATCTAATCCTCCAGTGTCACTCCTCATCACTTTCCCCACTCTTAGGAAAACAATTATTTCTCTATGGCCAGTACTGGGGACCTGGCTTTCAATGTGATGCATTCAGCTGTCTTGTGTTGAAATACTCTTAATCTTGTTCCTATCTTTTGTTTCATTTTTGAGCTAGCTCTAAGACAAGCAGCCTAGCCCAGATAAACAATCACATACACCATCTTCATCCTAAGAAAGACAATGGTTTCCCAGTTCCTCTGTTGCTGGATGGTTACACAGATGGCCTTCTATATGAGGATTCAGGCTCTGACATAGTTTGTCTCACAACTGCATGCTCACTGTTCCACAATGTCTCCTTCATTTACACTAAATTGTTTAGTGGCTTTACAAAGTCTTGCCTTCAGTGCCTCCTTAAATTCCCAGAAGAGAGAGGCTCAGAGGAAGCTTTTTCAAGGAAACACTTTATTGTACTCATTTTCCAGTGGCTGACTTGACTTCCCATGCTCCATTAAGACAGCCTTGTATACTAAGAAAGCCTCAGAAATGGAAAATTGTGTCTTATGGTAATTTAGAAACTAGCACCCCCAAAACCCAAGATTAATTCCTATAGGATATATGCTGGCACAGCTCCAAGCAGCTGGGCTTGCACAAAGCAGTTCTTTTTTCTTTAATAGATTCTGGTGAAGTTTTCTCCCTGTCTGTAAAAATTGCCTGTATTATCCTGAAAATAGAAGCAATTGAGCTTCCCCTGACTTAGTCTGGAGGAAACATAAAAAAGCTCATTTTGTTACAAAACCTAATTAATTTATTCTCTCAAAGTTCATCACAAATCTTTGTTGAAAATTATTTGGGAAAGCAAATGAGCCTGTTGTTACTTTCCATCCATTTCGTGGCTGTCACCCATTCTGCTTCCCAGAGAGTATTATGGAAGTTTACTATGTGTGACAATTGCACAATAGTATCCAAACCAGACACAGGATTTCCTAATGTTCTCCAGTTTCATGCTGGAGAACTACTAAAACCAGCTATTTGTATGGCTTTCTGGGGTACAAGGATAGGCTCACAGCACCATCACATTGCTTTTGCAACTGCTACAATACATGTGGGGCTGTCATTTACCCTAAACAGAGATGCTCATCTTGCATGAGAGTTTTATTTTACACCAAGCATTAAAGTGCTCTGTTTTCGTCCATCCATCGTATTCCATAAATTCTGTGCTATGTAACAGAAATGTCTTGAATGTGTGAGAAATTTTACACAATTGAATTTCTGAACTCAATCAAAGCTACAGGAAACAGGCCCATTTAAAAGGAGATAGTTCTGTGTATCGGTAGATAAACCACCTGACAGAAAAAATGCCTGCAACTCTGATGCTGGGCCTTAAAACTGGATTTGCTGGCTCCCGAAACACACTTTTGTCTGTTCTCAGAGCTACAATAAAAATAAGCACTACAAGAAAGCAGCTGTCCGTAGAGATACAGGAGAACAAATCCATGGAAAAGTAGGAGACAAAGGGAAATGTGTGTTAACAAGAGCCAGTGGAAGCACACAGGGCTTCATGAACAGCCTTCTGGTCCCTTAGGGGCACTGCTTTGCAACCCAACACTCCTGCCTGAGACAACCAGCTGGCAAGCGCCACCCATTCCAGACTTAGTTCCAAACCAGAATGGCCTAATTAAAGATTAAGGCTTTTTAATTAATAATTACTTTACATATCTGAGAGAATGACCCAAGATATCTTCATATTTTTACAAGTAAATTAAAGCTGTCTAATTGGATTGAAGCTTTAGGGGTTGCAGGTCTGGACACCCTGTGATGACAGTTTTAAAGCTGATTTGAAGCGGTATTGTCAGACACAGGGCTGTTGCCATCACCCAGCTTTCAAAGCTGTTATCAGGCTCTAAGTCATCTGTAACTCAAAAAAATTTAGGAAATATTTTTCAATAGTAACTTTATGCTTGTGTGAAAACTTCCAATTTGAGTTTAAAAAAATGTACCACCCTCACAAGGTGAGAAGTCAAAGGGAATCCAACTGGCTTAGTATGTCTTACTTTTACTTTAAAATATATATAAAATGATAAGTATTGGATGCTCATTCCAAGAACTGTTTCATTGCAGCATTTTGTAACTAATTCATTAATTTGATGTGGCATCTGAGACTGTCTTCAATGGAAGAGAAATCAAGCAGCTATATTCATGAGCCCAGAAAAATGTATTATGAGGAGGCAGCATCAGGGTCAGGGCTCACTTTTGCCCCTTGCAACATTTTTCCTTTGTTGTACCAGGCAGAAATAACTCCCATTTTATGACAAAGAGAAGTTCTGATGCTCACACACACATTGTCAGTATAGCTTTTGTAACAAACAGGAAAATAGCTTTACTTTTCAGATCCGTTTTGACCACTCTGAAAAATGTTGAGTTCAGAGCTTCTCAACATCTCTCTGTTGTAGAAAAATTCACCCACAGAAAACTGAGCTTTCGCCAAGAAAACTGCCTAGTTTCTAAATCTGTTTTATTCATTCATCTTTTTCATTATTATATTTAGACTCAGTTTGATGCATTATTTTAAGCTTCTTTTTTGCCTTTGGCTTTGATCAACTGTTTGGAGCAAATTTCCTAATGATCTTGCTCTACTTTGGAAATTAGAGATCAAACACACCATCCTGGGTAGCACAGATTAGCCTGAGTCTCAAGTGAGCATTCAGTATCACAAGTCTGGGCCAATGGTTACCACATTCCCCAGGACTACTGCCATTAGTCTTCAGGGAATGTTCTACCAGATTTTAAAAGAGGAATGACCTTAAGATAAAATGGTAGCATCCAAAGAGTTTAGATATCCTGTTTTAGCTGGAAATGTATTTTGTATCTCTGACAAAAATATTCTGCTATGCTTGATTCATACTACTTCGCACCTAAAAACTGCAGCATTATGTGAAATGTAGCATGTACAGTTTAGCAGCTTTTGAACTGATTATGAAACCTGAAAAGCAGAGACCTTTCTGTAGACAAAAAATTATATTACATATTTCTATAAACTCAAAGGTGAATGATTTGTTAGAAAGCATTAATGTCCTTCCTCATGAACCACATTAGCAATTTTTACTTTATCATATCCTTCTACACAGGAGGCTGCTAAATTGGTTTAGATGAAAAACAATTCTAAATTGTATATGCAAGATGTGTGGAATAATATTTGTGTTTTTTCTTAAATGAAAAGTGTCTTTAATATAACATGAACCGCAAATGATAACTTCATGTATGGATAGGAATATAAGGTGTTTATTTGCTTGTGTTCTTGCAAGACCCTCAAAGAACATTCACAGGATGTCTCTGAGGGGTACATTCTGTATCTGGAGTTAATGGAAAGATGTGTCACACCATGTCAAATCTAGCAATTCACTGTTATCTGTTGTGCTTCTGAAAAATTAATACTTATTTTAGAAAGTAGAGAATATAGAATCTTAGAATCATAGAATAGTTAGGGTGGGAAAGGACCTTAAGATCATCTAGTTCCAGCCCCCCTGCAATAAGCAGGGACACCTCACACTAAACCATGCCACTCAAACCTTACACTAAAGTTACTGTAAAGAACTCTAAAAAGCACCAGTATAAAAGAGAATCAGAACCCCATTAGGAACACATAAAGAACTAATGTGGATCATTCAAAGTTTCCATTCTTGTGAAATTATGCCCAGGGGTGTATTCAAATGTTATTAGTATTTAGGGAGGAGCTGGGTAAACTGAGAGAGAACCTAGATACAGCTTCACATTACCTAATCTTCCATTAGCTGTCTTCTTTCCAAATTACATGGCTAGCCTCTTCTTTGTCCATGATTCACAATGTGAGAAATTGCCACAAAACACAGCATGCTAACTGAGCAATCTCCTAATGTTGCCAGAAGGAAATGCTGAAAGCTGGATGCATACACACAAGGTGGAGGAAATCACCTATTTTTATGGGAATTAACCGCTGCAAGCTTGGTCAAAGTGGTCCTTTTCTGAAGGATCGTAATGGTTAGAGCACACTTGTGAATTGAGAAGTACCTGGACTGAAATCTTTTACTGTTAAATAGGGCAATAAATCATTACAGTTGGGAAGGAACCATTACAATAGTTTTTTTGAAATGGATATTGCTGAATTTCTTCTGTGGAGCGCATTTTAACTAGCACTCAGAAAATTCACTAGAGAACTTTTCAGGTCAGAGCAGATCTCTGAAATCTGGAGGAACCAAGCTCTGGTCTCAACAATGTTCATCATCCCTAGGAAAGAGATGCTCTAGTTTCATTGGGCTTTAAGCACAACTCATTATGAAGACCAATGGTTTAGGTTTACAAAAATATCTGTAAATAGGGAAAAGGTTTTTTCTCCACTGAAGTTGCATAATACATGCTTTGTTTCTGTCCAGAATGCTTGAACAGATCTTGGTGATATCTGTATGCCAAGTGAGAAATGGGAAACAAAGCTTGGGAATATGACATGTAATTGCAGAAGTTTCCCTGGAGATGGAGGTTCAGGTTTGAACCTTACAGGACACAACCTTTGCTTCCATTAGTGTCAATAAGGACTTTGTTATGGTGGCAAAACATACACAAGAGTGGAACAAAATCTAGCAAAGCTAACCATATACTGTGTTGCAACACAATCCTATGGTTGCTTCAAGAACTGAGACTGGCTAGAGTGGCCCCCTGGGAGGTAGTCTGGGGGAGAGGAGATTAGAGCCAGCTATGTGAGAAAGTGTGGCCTCCCTTTATCTAGATCCCACAGTGAAAGGCATTCAAAGTGCAGGACTTTTCCAGGATTTTGTCATCAGACATTGGCAGGGAGGATGGCAACTTACAAAAACCTTTGGTCGAGGAAATTCACTCTCTTAAACACTCATCCAGTCCTTAAAGAGCAGACTAGCCATGATACTGAGCTCCATAAGTTGTTTTTGCAAAACTGAATGAATATCAGATCATGTTTTCAGACCTACACTTCTGGAGTATGCTTTTCTCTGATGATTTGCAGTCTCTCCATACAAGGCATATTAACACAGTTTTTGGCAGGACTTCTTCCCCATCCAAAAGGGAAAATGGTTTATTTGTCCTTGCTAATTACACTATTACATATACTTCAAATCAGGGAAAGTGCATAGGCTGAAAATTTGACCCTAAACTATATATAGGAGGCAGGGTGCCAAGAAGTACTGAAACACATGGAAGTTCTGTTTTCTTAGCAGGAAAGGCAGCAATTGTGAAAGCTCCAGTAAATCCATAATGGGTGGTAAAGCTGACAGCAGAAAATCAAAGGAATCTTAGCACTAAGGCAACACTGTAACAAAAAAATATGTGTCAGCTCTCCATGCCCATGCAGATTATCACTCAGATAAGACTGACAGAGGTGAAGAATTCTTTCCCAGTATGCTGTTGACACTGCATAAGCTTTACTCTGTTGTTCTTCGACTTTTGGATCTCTTGCTTCGGAACACAAACACTAACAAGTTGACAAAAGCTGTATTTGCACATTATAGCTACTTGCAAACTAGCATTTCAAGTTCAAGTTTAGACATGAGCATGTAAAGCAAAATGAAGTGGAAAGCTGTGATTTTAATGGGGATTTAATCTCTTGTGTTCTTTGAGCTTTGGTGGCTCTGAGAATATATCAACACTTCTGTCGCATGAGTTGCCTTATTGGCTTAGTTCATGCTGATAACAAGCAAGCAAGCATTCAAGTATGACTAGGGCTGGGAAGACAGGCTGAGGGAGTTAGGCTCGCTCAACCTGGAGAAGAGAAGGCACCAGGGAGTCCAGGGAGCAGCCTTCCAGGGGCCTACAAGAAATCTGGAGAGGGACTTTTTACAAGGGATGGAGTAATAGGACAAGGGTGAATGGCTTTAAACTGAAAGAGGGAAGATTCAGACTAGATATAAGGAAGAATTTCTTTACTGTCAGGGTGGTGAGATATTGAAACAAGGTGCCCAGAGAAGCTGTGGATGCCCCATCCCTGGAAGTGTTCAAGGCCCTGGCGGATGGGGCTTTGAGCAACCTGGTCTTGTGGAAGGTGTCCCTGCCCATGGCAGAGGATCTTTAAGGTCCCTTTCAACCTCAACCATTGTATGCTTCTATGATTCTATGAGTAGAAGCATAGGTTTTGATGGTATTTTGCACTCCTAGCAGCAAGTACTGTAAGCACTATGCAACGGGGTATAAATCCTATGAATCAGCCCAGGCCCCAGCTGCCATCCCAAGTGCAGTGACTTCTGCAGCTGGACAGAAAAATCCTCACACCTCACCTAGAAAGAAGCTCTAGCAAGCAACTGCTCAGGTAGCTGACAGCACACTCAGTATGGAGGAACCACCAAGTCTGCTGAGCATTTCCTCACAAGAAGGCCAGAAAAAGGCAGAACAGCACTTGAACAGAACTGTAACTTCTCATAATACAACTTTTTTAAGTCTGATTATTAAGAAAACAACACACTGCATTTTTAGTGTATGTAATAGGAATTTTTAATTTCACTTTCCATTTTATGCTATAAAGCCTTCTTCCCCCTGTAATAGAAGTCTTGTAGTTAAAAGTGCAACAGGAACTGAATAACTGCAAAAGAAACTGACAGCAGAAAAGGAACCCACAGCAGGGGGAATGGGCTAGCTGAGGTCCTCTGCAACAGAAATCAGTCAAGATGGATCCAGCAGTAATTTGTGGATTACCTATGTGATAACAGGTTTCATATTCTCTCACACCAGACTCACCACAGTTTATCTCTCACCTGTGCCCCCCTTTCAAAAATTCAGCTAGATGCACTCTAATAATGAAATAAATTAATAACATGAAATAAATTAGGAGATTCTCTCCAGGCATTTCTGTAGCCAAGCTGCAACTGCAATTCTGGATAGTAGCAGTATCTGCTATAATAGGAGTATTATATGGAAGGAAAATATACAATAAGAAAAAAAGTTGTTGCTTTTGTATTTGAAATCTGAGACATGACTAGCACTGATGCAGATCATCAAGAGAAAAAAAATATGTACTTATTGGCTGCAAAAGAGGCTTGCATTCTGTAGGACAAGGTGCAAAATAAAAACTGCAGGTGCAGTGTTAGCAGTTTTCATCTAAGTGGTTCAGCCCCAGAAGGAGGAAAGGTTAAGCCTATTACATCAGCAAGATTTCAGTATCCTGGGTATTTAAGCTTAGAGAGCTGTCTTAAGTTCAGTAACCTTCATATTATAGGCCAGTGACAGCTGTGATTACAGGATTGTCCATGTGATCACAAAAAAAGGTAGCACAATGAGTGAATAGAAGTTTGGGGAGAGATCTGTTACAGCCATGTGGGCCTGAGCACCCTATCTAAGATAAAGAATCTCAGATGCTTTTCTCACACAGTGAGGGTTTTTTAAAGCTAGGTTTCATCATATTTAACAAGATGAATCTTTTTGTCTTCCTTCAGCATGATGTTTTTTATAAGGCAGGTCTAGCTTCTGTTTGGGTATCACCAGTTTACTGTGACTATGCCACAGCTGCCACAGAGTATGCTTCAGTCAGTTTCATCTTTAACATTTTGACTGCATATTTCTTTCTCAGGAGACCTAAGGTAGGAAAAACTCTAGGTTACTAGAAAAGTCCATGTCCTAGGTGTGTGATATATCCATGTATATCTGAAAATTAAGATGTATGACCTGCAGTTGTTTCAGAATTCTCAGAGCATCTCACTGGACTGCCAGCTTTTACCATCTGTCAGACACAGTTCTCACACTTCATAAGGCTGGATTTCACACTGGTGCTATTTTCCTTAACGGTTAATAAATTCCATCCAAATCTCAAAGTGTTTTGCATAGCCAGCTGAAGAATACCTCTGATAAGCCGTGCTTGTACAGCTTAACAGACCTCCATGGAATGCCATGCCAGCTCTTCCATGGAAGGAAATACAGATAATGTTCCTGAACAGCGAATGCTGAAACCAAATGATTAAATAAGAAGTAAATGTACTACGGAAGGCTAAAAGGAAAATAACACAGGAAATAGCTACTGGAACTGAACTAATTTTTAGAGAAAGCCACTTATTTCAAGACAGTGACAACGTAAAGCCTTTATATTAACCTATACTGAAGCTCATCTGCTGGGTTGGACCTACCCAGTTTCATGGGGTTCTTGTAAGCCAAGTTCTATACCCATGCTATATCTCAGGCAACACTCCTTATCTGTCCCTCGACTAAGATCACATTTTGGTCTTAGGGTTCAGTTCTATGATCTCTGAGACTGTGGATTAACCTAACTGACTTAAACTGTATTATCTGGAAAGTTCAGTGGAACTGTAATAAATTTACACAAATATATCTGATAGAATTTAGCCTGAAGTATTCAGTAATGTGCAAAAATAAATAATGTTTTTAATAAAACAAACCAAATTACTTTGTGTGGGAAAGAGAATGTTTAAAAATGTTTCAACATTTCTGTGTTTCCCATTAGTCTCTCTTGGATCATGGAAAAAATGTAAACTTCAGAGACCAAAAGTTCTTGGGCTACTTTAACTCTGTGTGAGTTTCTAGCTGACGTGGAGTTCAGTATCTTTCTCCTATTCCTGTATATGCTCATGGTCTGTTATAACATTTACCAGTCATTGACCAATACTTCTGTTCTAGTATCATAAATGGGCATGGCCTTTTCTGCTCAATGTTTGCGTAAGCAGGCACTGTCAGAATGGCTAAAGAAGGCAGTAAATGCTAGTGCTGCCCTAACCAGAAGCTCCACAGCTACAGTGAATCAGTTTAGTAAGAAAGAGTCGCAAGTATTGTGAGTAAACAGCTAGAAAATATTTCCACAGGAAGAGCTTCATAATCTGGTTGGGACGGTGTTTCTGAAGAAGCAGTTTCTAGGCCATAGCTCTTTCTAAACACTAGCTAATGACCTACTTATTACATTAGTATGTATTATAGTTTTATTAAAACAACTCACAGATCTGAACTGACAATCTGGTGAAGATAACTATTTTATTTTGTATATTCCTGGACATTATATGGCAATAGCAGCAGAGATTTGAACAATTAATTACTTGTGATAACGCTTTTACTGTTACTAGTAAAAAGACAAATAAATTGACTTCAAAATTCCAAAAGAAAGTGGAAATTCAGTATCTAATATAAAAGAAACCCATAAAAAATATCTGAGTTGATAACACTCTGGCAGTTTAACTCAGATAAAAACATATTGCTGTTTTTCTCTACAATTGTTAAGTAGAAAATTCAAGATTATATAAATATCTTAGCAAGGGAAGAGTTAATTCTTTTAGAACAAAAATTTCATTCATAATAATGTGTTTAAACTTCAACTTGTGTACACCCAAAATTGGACTTACAAATACAATTCTACAAGTAAACAGCAAATTGTATGAACAACTTTTTATTAGCCAAACTGACCATTTTATAGAAACAAGCCAAGGTATATATACATATACATGTATGTTTGTGTTCACATACATGCACTTGCATTAAAGTGATCCCAGAATTGCTACTGGAATCTTGTCCCTTAGTGTACCCTAAATCTGTATTTGCTCATTTGAAACCATGGAATTTATCTTTTCTAACACAGTGCATTATAGAATACACACCAATAAAGAAGGAAACTGCTCTCACACTGTTCCACAAAAGTTTTCATGTCCTCAGCTTCTGAAACATTTAAGATTATTAAGTTGCTGGCAGGCTCCTGAGGAATTTGAAAGCATCTGTGCCTGTGCTACTTATTTTAAGCTCTGTCTTCCACAGTTATGAAATCAGCGAACTCTCTTGACTTTCTTAGTAATTCCATTTCATGCGGTTCTGGCTTTCAGGCAGACTCAAGAATGACATAACTGTCTTTTCCTACCCACAGGTTTTGGACTGTTGCCGTTGGTTACACCCTTCTGAGTAATGTGCAACATGAGTCTTTGGCTGATCCCTTATGCCCATAAATGGAAGACAGCCCAGCAAAGATGGCTAAAACACAGTTTCTTGGCTTTCTGTCAGTCACCACTATAGGTAGAGTGAGGCTTCTTTGGGTTTTTTCCTGTCGGTTAATATTACTGAGGCTGCAGTGCAGGAATGTCAGTTCAACGTCACGCTGTTTTAAAAGGAAGTGGACTGATTTCCCAATGAACTTTATTCCTGTTACTGAAGGGAGAGCAGGTATCTTTAATGTAGTAGCAGCAAACAGACAAGCTCTGCAAAGTGTTTCTTTTGTATTTTTTTCGCACTGGAGCATTTATATAAATCCTCTCAAAATTTACAAAATTCTTCATTTTTGTAAAAACCCACAAATTCTGGCTAGTATGAACTCATAACCACTACTGCAATAACGCTTTGTGTTATTAACAATACTGGATTCAAGTACCAAGCTCCACAGCAACAGGATAAACACTATGTAGAAAAGGCACATTCTGGAGTTCGTTATCAATGCTAGAGAATTAGAAGCAATTTACAGTCCAGTTCCACTGCCCAATCTCACAAAGCCTCTCTTGACTTCCCTGAAGACTAAAAGAGTGTTTGCATGCATAAGAAATACAGCACATCAACACAGCACAGAAAGCAGAGCCCCCAGCTGCACACAGGGCAACACTAAAATGTCATTGTAAGGTGAAAGAAGGATACAGAACTCTGCCCTAGAGCCAAATTCAGCCACTCAGAGAAAGTATTCCCTCACCCTTGGAAAGTGTCATGCGTGCATCACAGTCTGCCTTGGCCATTCGCTCTGGACTCACTGGTGCCTGCAGCAGCTCTGAGAAGACGGTGCCTTTATGTGCCTTTCTGATCCATATTGGACAGCACAGGGAAATGCATCTGTCTTTCTCCTTGTACTTTTTATGTAAGTCTAGATATTGTTTTGCCCTGTAAATTAGCTTTAATGAGAACTTGATCTGTATGCTTCTGCCACCAAAAATGCCTAGTAAAAATTACCATTCATTCCCTAAGGACATGCATTTGTAGGATTTGTCTCCAGAATATCTTCTCCTTATAGTTATGCTTTTCATGCTTGGTCAAATTTTCAAGTACTGCACAGCATCATGACTATTTGAACCTCTTAAACTCAGGACTACTGGGAGACATTGCTCCAGGTCAGCTTCAGGGCAATTACCTACTAGCTGGCAATTGCATTGCTTCTTTAAGAGCTGGCACTGAACTGCCAGACAAATAAAAAAGGATGTATCATGCTCAAGGAAACAATAGTCCATGTCCAGAAGAAATGGAGAAGAATGCATCAAGTTATCACCATAAAAATAAATTACCTGGCCCAAAAGAGTAAAAAAGTCCTGATTTATTTCTCTTCTTCAGCAATGAGTCAATTCTGGAAAAAAATACAACTGGGCAGTGTGAGTCAATGACTTGGCATCAAGATGTGAGTCTAAAGATAAAAAAGGAGAATCTAGAAGGCAAAGCTCTCATGGCACTTTTTTCATGATCAGGTGCATTCTTGTATTCTCACTTAGCCTTCATCAGAGTTCAAAGCAGCTGAGAGTCATGCCTTTCTTTTACTCCCAGCAGCATATAATAATCCATTTGAACAGGTATCTAGCAGGAAGAAAACTGATAGGCTAAAGAATGAGATAAATGGATCATAACGATCATCAAAAAGTGAAATTTACTGCAACATCAATTCCATGTGAAATGGATCCAGCTTTCTTTCTCTAGGCTCTGTTCACAGCACAAGCTATAGTAATACATTTGTTTCTCTGATAGAAATTGGCTAATAAATTACAGTATTTTAAGAAAAGGATAACATGAAAATCCTATAAAATTCTACTTTGGTGCTATTAAGAAGTCCAAGGCACTCTAAAGCATGTCCTCTCAAGGCAATAGTTACATTCTAGGAATTTTTTACAAATTTATCTGCCTTTGCTGACAGAATAAAATAAAAGATTACTTAGATGGCCATGCTGTTAAAATTTTACTAAATATTTTAACTCTGCTTATACTGAGAGCTATTTCTTCTAGTAATGCAATTATTATTAATACCTCTTCTGATACTAAGAAAGAAAATCTATTCCAGCTGCAGTGGAACTATAGTTACTCAAAACATTAAATTCACCCATCCACATTAACATTGACACAAAGCATTTTAGTTTCTCATTAATATCATTACACAGGCACTTTAAAAAAGTATTTTAAAATCTTATACACCCTATATGGTTTTTACTATACATAAAGAGAAAGTAGCTATGAAAGTATTCAACTTCTGCAATTATCTTATGGCAAGAAGATAATAGATATTCCTCTAAGAAGACGGTATGAGATAGGTAAAAGGTGTAGACTATAGACTATAGTATAGACTATAGAATATATAGACTATGATAGATTATATCATTTTGCATTTTATTTCTGGAGTAGATGAAGGTTAAGAATCCAAAGTGCTTATCCGACCTTCCCTAACTAGTTTACCTGCAGCAATACTTGGGGTGAATCATCATCTAGAATCATCCCCCTGCAGTGGTCAATCTTAATGGAAAAACAGATCCTGAACTGCTGGCTAGAGATGAGGAAGCAGCACAGATGTTTTCTGTGCTGAGTTTAACAACACTCACCTCCTTAGTAGGCCTGCTTTTTCATAATAGTCTAAAAAAATATTGACAAGAATGTTGCAAAATGTACACTTATTTAGCACCATACACACACAAGGCTAAAGCTGAATTTCTTTTTTAAAACTAATGGTAATAGAGGACAATTCTGTGAGTTAATCAATAGACAGCTAATCAATAGGCAGAACATCCACCTGAACATTCAAACAACCTGTACTGAAAATAGTACACTGTAACAAGCAACTCATGACAAATTGTACTCCATACTGGACAGGTAAAAGCTTCCTCAAATTAATTATTGTTGTTAAAGCCATGTTGTTCTCACTGGTTTAAATTTCTCTCATGTCCAGTGCAAACACTCCTACATTTAAAAGAGTCAAATTCAGTCTTCAGATTTCAAAGATCAAAATAAAATAAAACAAAACAAAATAAGCCTTTGGAAATGCTGGCATTTTAATATTTATAATCAAAAAAAAAAACCAAAACAAATTCCTTTACTAGATACGTTTCAGCAAGATGAGACAACAGTTTTTATCAATGTATTAAGTGCTTAAAAATATCTGCTCCCATTCAAATTTGCAATAAAATTTTTACTAACTTGAATGAAGGAAGTAAGAATAATCCAGCTTGATGTACTGAAAATCCCTTTGCTAATTTTCAAACAGTTTAACAGTGTTCATGGTACCTACATACTATTACATTATTTATTGTACCAGTTGGTTATTTTTCATTTCATTTCACTGGTGACATAGAAGAGACTGCACTGAGTTGAGCTGTAGCTGACATTTAAATGTTGCTTTTAAACCATGTAAGATTTCTTATTTAAAAATAAACTTGAAACTTTTGGGGAAGAAAAATTAAATAATCCTATGAATTAAATTAATTTTACTGTCAGGTTTTGGTTCATACAAATTTTTTTAGAGACTCTCAGACAGAAACAAGACTGCTTCATTCATTCATGGGCAATACTTTGGCTCCATGTGCATTTATATAAGTAAGAAGAATTTTGGACCTTCTTTCTATTACATCAATAAGTTTTTCAATCCCATTTCTGCCTCCTTGGCTCTCCCAATATATTTTGTCAAGAAACAAAGACTGTAGCAGCTTCTCACGTAAACGCTGGCTCCTCAGCACTGAAACTGCAGATTCAGGGAATCTGGAAAAACACAAATAAATTCATCAGCTTTGCCATCACTCTGAATTGTAATATTTATGTTATGGCTTAACAATCAATTCTATGAATATAGACTGTGACTCAGCAAAAAGTCCATGCATGCCTAGTGATATACATGTTAATTGTGTCTTTTACAGCAGTGGGGTTATTCATACACTTTTAGACACATTCTGTGAAAGTCTTAGGCCAATGATATCTATTTCAGTAACTTAGCGCATCTCCTGCTCAAACTGGGAAGAAAATATCAATCTTTTTACAAAATTAATAAAACTTACTCATTGATTCCTTGCAGTATTTTGAAGTCAAGATTGTCCTCATTTCTGTCAAAGAAACCCTTATTGTCTATAAAGACCAAGTGCCTCTGATCATGGCGTCTCTGAACTATGTGTGTGAGATGCACAGCATCTTGATCACTACATTTCATCTTCAGTCCTTGCTGCATGCAGGAATCCTCCCTGAGAGGTTTGAATCCACAGCAGTTTCTGTCTAGTCGACTATAGATCTAAAACAAAGTACAGCAGAGTGCCAAGTGAAAACAATATCAAAGTATTTGTGGCAAAGTGTCACTGTGAGACATTGCTCACTAACACAGCTGACAGAAAGACAAGCTCAGGATAAGTATAATTAAAGTCAGCAGTGAAATGGCATGAAGACCTGGTCCCCATACTTCATGCATTGTCTGAAGAAATTTCTCAGACTGTATTTCATCCATGCTATAGCCATGATTTCTGTCCGTAGAAATTCTTTGGAAATAGTGGAGCAATACCACTGCATAACTGGAATAAAAAGATGATGAATACAATCCCATTTTTTTTCAGAAGGCTGCAGTTCTTTTACATTTTCTCTGCTGGAGAACAATAGAAATAGCACAGCCTGACACACACAGAGAGGGTCTCCATTGTGGGACCTAACAGACTAATAATATGCAAAATAATTGAAAATATTAGTAAGGAGCACAGCAAACTACCAGAACCTACAAAATGCAAGAAGAGTACATTTATAATCACAGAGAAGACTCCCTGAGTTACACTGTGGTATATACTTTAATGACATGACAATCTAGACTATTTTTTCCTATATGAACCCTCGCTTATTCATTGCACAGAACTTAATGGGAAGGAATACATCTGCTCTAACTTTAGCGGTGTAAATGTTAAGCATCTCTTCTGACTTAGTTGTTTATGCTCCCTTTCATAAACAATGACAAGAGCAAGGCACCCCAAGAGCAAAGGATGCCATTTTAGGATAACCATCTAATACAGGAAGAATAAATCACTCCTTGAAAGTGTTTCTACTCCTGTTGACAAGATGGGAGTAAATACAAAACATTGCCAGGCCCTGAGCACAGAGATAGGCCTTAATTGCCCTAAGCAGCTTCACCTAGGACCTCTACACACACCCCCTCTTCCCATGGGCCCAGGAGTCCCATTTAAGTTCAGGCCTGGAGCTACAGCTTGTCTTTGAAAGAGGTGGTGTATGTTCTTTGTTTTGTTATCTGATGCTACTGTATTGCTGCTTGATTCATATTTCTTTGCATTGGAGTTGGCTTACTGCTTTGTCTGTGGCTTATGCTTACTGTGCTATCAATGGACCTGCAGCTTTCTTCCCTGTTGGATTGCCTCTCCTGCTGCTGACTCTGTTTGTCCTGCCTGCAATGGTGCTGTTCAAGGCTTCAGCTCCTGCTGGCAGGTGCTTACAAAGTGGAAGCCTGGCCAGTGCATCTAAGTCTTAATGAGCAGCTTAACAAAGGTAAATGACTATTTATGTCCTTGTTTGTTGTATGGAAACTCTTCAAACTGCTCTAAGCATAAAAGCATTAGTGTTCATGTAAGACCTCTAAAATTATACCTTTATGTTTGTGACCAGCCAAGTGTTAGGACTTTCCTGCTGATGCAGAACTAGGCTGTGTGTTGAAAAAGCCTCTTAATTTTGTTCATCAAATGAAAGTCTGAGAGTTGTTTTGCTTTTTCTCAAGTATCTAGTGCTATTGCCACGAGTCTTATTAGCAATATTGGTTTTCAGAAGTGAAAATCCTGATGAAACAAACAGATTTCTCTTCCTCTTTCTCCTTTCATGAGCAGTGTTCAGCATCTGTTTGCTTGCAGTGTTCTAGCTCATGTGATCTCATTCAGCTCATCTAAAGGCTTTGCCAAAAGTGAAGCAAAGTCCCTCTAGATGCTCTTTTGATGTATAGCTGTAATCCAGTTGCACCACTCTTTACATGCATTAAATAGATGTGGAAACCATATCATTACAGCCACTTTACAGTATCATGCATCATTCCTGTGTTAAGATAGAATGATGGAAACTCTGGAGTTGATGCTTCAACCATAATATTTTACCACTTTTTTTGTCATATACTTATGTACATGAGAGGCTCAAGCCCCTAAAATTAAAGGAGCCATTTTAATGACTTTATTTTACATGAGTTATTGCAGAAGGCAAGTAAAAGTTAGCTCTAAGCATTTTTTAGCCTGCTCCCATGCTTTATAGTATTTGAAAGCAGAGATTAGGAGCGCCTATCACTTGTTCTTCTGAGGGAAGCAGATTTAACAGAGAATGCTTTTCATCATTATTATTTGTGAATGGTTCATGAAGCACAGATTTTATTTTTTTTTCCTCAAATTTAGAACCCCTTCTTGGCATTTTTTGGTTTAGAGTCTTCGTGTTCTATTGCTGATATACTTTAAATCTGAAAGAACCCAGATAAAATTTTAATCTTTAAGAACCACTTTCACTTTTTGGTATGCATGTTCTTGTCTTTTACGCAGTTGGAGGTATGCGTGACTCTGATACCAGCTACTATTACAAGTGTAATTTTTTTGTCAGGTAAAGCTCAATCCTGTTGTATATTATTTTAACTGAATGCTCCTTCTGGATAATAGGAGTTTTATTGTGAATAATAAAAACTTGTCTTAGAAGACCCTAAAATTAAAATCAACACAGAGCTTAAGAGAATTTTTAAACTGTTCAATGAGAAGATAATGGTATGAAAACATTGACACAATCTGTATTATTCCTATAGGGGCATTACTTTAGTTTAGTATCAGAGTAATCCACATATGACTTTATGCTTGTTTTTATGAATTATTTGCTCATAGTGGGAGTAAAGATGGAGCCATTAGATGAGTGATAATCTGTTTTTAGAGAAGACCCAAATGTTCTGGTTAACATAATGAGTCTGCAGAAATTTAATTAGTGCTAGCTGAAGTTTTAAATAAACCAGCAAGTGCTGCAGGAGGTTCAGTCACCCAGACCTGTCTTAGCAGGTAAGGACAACTGGTAGTGCCATATCTCAGGAAGCCGTAACAATAGCTTCCAACCAGGTGTCCAGTTCAATCCTTATTACAGGGAGTGTATTAATACTCTGCTAATTGCTGTAACTGTAGCCACACATGATCCTAAAGGACAGAGCCCTAGTTGGGTGTTATTTGGAGAGCTAACGATTATGTGCAATACCTAAGTAAAGAACAGCAGCCATATCATTCATCAGTTGCTGCTCTACTCTTTCCTAAGTCACTGGCTACATTTTTAAAAGGAAGGAAAATTAGCCACTATAGCTGTTATCTTGATCTGGATTTCAGCTGACCAAAACCATTTAAATGACCTCAGGGAACTGGGGAGGGGCAGGAAGCACCACTCAGTTGAAAGAGGCTTACAGTGGTGAACATAGTCACAAACTATATTTGGAGAGACTAAGGAGTAAAGAAGAAAGAGTGTGCCTGCCTCAAGGTGAAGTAAACCAAAGTAAAGCAAAGACAAAAGCCTTTGCTTTTCTTTAAGAAAGTGAGTCAGTCAAGCTCCTGATCTCATTCCCTGATTATAAGTCTAATTTTGGATATTTTAATCATAGGAAACAAATGGAAAAAAAAGTTCAAACTGTAAAAATACCTCTCTTCCTCATTGAAAAAAAAAAAAAAAAAA
>NDXB01018797.1:82879-103793 GCA_002631895.1 Agapornis roseicollis | reverse complement strand
AAAAAAAAAATAAAAAACTAAAAATAAACCCGTGATAAAAAAAAAAAAAAAAAAAAAAAAAGGCAACAAACAAAACCAAACCCCAGCAACTTCTATTTTCAATTCTGTAATGAGAAGTCCTGCGAAGTATGTGCCTTCCAGAAGTGCATTCCATCCATTTCTAACTCCTGAGGGCCCTCTAGTGCACTAAACGCAAATGTACTGCAGAAATTCCCACTTTCCACGCTTTGCTGTTTTGTTGGGTTTTTGTTGTTTTGTTTTGTTTTGTTTTTTATTTAAAATAAATCCCCTGCCCCCTGAATTTTAGAACTGTTGGTAATTGTATCTTCTTGTTATGAGAAATGGAAAATCGATAGTGGCTTTTAAAATGCTATTAAACGCGCTATTAAGCGGCTCAGGAGTGTTTTCTATTTATGCTTTCCAAAGAGGCACAGCATAGTCACTACACAGCTGGAAAAGTTGAAGCAGAGGGAAGCTAAGAGCTTGTGCAGAGTTAAGCAGCAAGACACTGGCAAAGCTCAGACTTCTGCCTCCTTGCCTAGTTTTAGTGCAAAATAATATAATGTTTGCATTCTCTGAAATTCAAGCTGAAAGAAAATATTCTCGATTAATACTAAAGGGAATAGACACTTAAAGAGTTGGTTGATGTTTTAGATGGGTCCAATCTGAATTTATACAACTTTGTGATTGGCTTTTCCAATGGAAATCACTTTACTTTTAGTCTAAATATGTACTACGGAGTTCAGACTCCAGCAACTGTGCCTGTTACCAGGGAAAGAGCCGTCATATCCTTATGCTTTTTTCAAACCTAAGGAATAGAGATTGTAAGAAATCCCTCTGGCCATTTAAGTGGTTTGTTGGGTTTTTTTCTTAGTTCATATTTGAAGGGACATATCCCAACCACAGATTAACTGAAAATACTCCAGACAAGTGCTAAAGTCAGTAAAGAAAGATGTGGCTATTGCTGCTTAACATTTTTTATACTTTAAAGAACGTGCCAAAGATGGACATTATTAGATCAACCTTAGATGCTTGAGGGTCCCTTTGAAAGGTGAAGGGCCATATTGAGAGGTACCAAGTTTGCAGCCCAAACAACAGACACTGTACATGGCTCTCAGAGAGAACAGCCTTTTACACCCTTTTTAATATCAGTGCAAAATGAGTGCAAAATACCAACAAAATCATATGGCTAAACCCAAGGTAAATACAGGTAACTGGGTATTGTAGCCTGAGAGCAGAATTTCATTCATTGAACATGCTTGCACACATTCATGAAGAAATTGTTTTTAAATGTCCAAGATAGGCTCCCCTCCTTTAAGGATCAATAATGATTTTGACAGCAAATTATTTAGCATGAAGTTTTTACTCCACTATATTTCTTCTAAGTGTCTTTGAATTGGTTTATTTTTTTATTTTGCTTTGTATTGCTAGTGGCACAGAGTTACTCACGTTGGAAATGTATCAGACTGCAATAGCTGTTTTCAAACATCCAGTTCTTGCACGTAGACTGCACCACGACCTGCGCATTAAAATCAAGCAGTGCCAAAACAGAGTCCATTCCAGTCACTAACCACTTTTCTTTTGCTATGACATTTTTCTTAAAATAAATTTTGGAACCTATATAATCTTTCTACTGCAACTCTTTTAAGGGTTACCTTTAAATTAGAAATTACAAAAGGATACAAAGAGATCTTATTCACTCCTCATTTGATTCGTAGCCTTGAAATCAGAATGTGGTATTCCCACTGATATACAGTGATGACTGCTCAGGGGGGTTTGAGGCTTTCTAAGTGTGATAATGGCAATGACATTTCCTTTATTTTTTCATGTACAGAAGGGAGAACTCATTCCTTAAATGCTGCACCAATATATTGTCTGGAACGGATGGTGGTAGGAATCCAACAAAATAGGACTCAACATCTTCTAATGTAGCACATATTTGCCTCTAATTTGGGTTCTTCAAAAGATAACATATGAAGAGATGTTCCTTATTTCAGCGTTTGTGGTGTACAGCTCCAGTATCCTACTAGTTTTCACAAAATAGTTAAGGTTGGAATGGTTATGGACTTATTTGGAAACCCAGCATTTCTTTGTTTTTCAGGAAAAACAAAGAAAATGTTTGTTGTTCAGGTGGGTAGTATTCTTTTTCTGGAACCATTACTAACCCAATGCTGCAGCAGGGCACTAACAGGTATTACTGAGCTGAAAGGGTTTTTCCTCTGTGGTCAGAAACATTTAAGACCCTTATTTTAAAGAACAGACTGAAGAACAGTACTTTTCTGACCAAATTCTGGCCTAGGTTATTGCACTTTGCCTGTATTTATTCCTTGCTCTAAACTCTATCTGTATTATTGCCATCTGCATACACTAAACACAACTCATGATATTTCTTTCTATACACATATTCTGTGCCCAGTGTTATCCTTTCCTTAGGTTAGGAACATGAGAATCTCAAGTCCTGTGTTCCTAAATATAAATCATCCTCCCCTGTGCAATCTCCTATAGCCTTTCACCTTTGCATCCTACTTAATCCTACCAAGCACAGCTTCTTACTTCTTGTCTGAATTATTATTCATACTCCTTTTCTACAACTTTCTTCATTGGTGACCTTCCTTTAATCCAGACTAAGTACAACCTTTAGGGACAGCAAATACTACACCTGGAGAACTAAAGAAAAACACAAACAATTTATATCAACACAGTGATGTATTATTATTAATACAAAAAGCTACATAGAAGTACGTTCTCTCCAAAATGCCAGAATAATGTCATTTTTCACAAGTATCAGGTTTGCATTTTAAATAAGTCTCCTATTTCTGCATCTAACCCTTCCTTCCTGCTCCATTCAGTCATTTCAGTTTTAAGAGATACAGGATTTAAAGATGCCTATTATTTTCTTTTAGTTTTCCAAGATGTCTCTGTTTGGTTATTCCCACTGCAATTATGTCTGCAGAAGTTGCTGGAAGTCAGCAAAGAATATAATATTCTTTGTGCTGGTTTGTAGAGCGTTTTGCAACAAAAGACCCTCTTTAAGTGGACACTTGTTATATTCATAGAAAGCTCTGAAATATGAATGTGGCCATTTTCCATTTTAGTAAATACTGTGCATTCATGGTCCTCCTTTCCCACATACTTTCCAACTCCCAGTAACCTATGATTTCAATAAAACCAAACAGTACAAATGAGTCAGAATGTGCCCACATTTCAGGCGTTTCACTTGAACCATCAGTGTCATGTCAACTGTTGCTTTAATGACAAAAACCAGCATGGTTTGAAGAAATTGCAAGGGACAGATGAACAGTGAGGAATGGGTGGGAGTTAGTTCAAGTGGAGGAGAGACAGTAACTATAAGCCACTGCCGCTGACTCCTCTGAGATTCATTCTTCCAAATGAAACCAGAAACAGGATTTTTGGAAAAAGTTTTATTCAGTATCAGGATTCTTCAGAAGCCAAAGCTCATCACCCCTCTTTATCTCTGGACACCTGGAAGGATGTAGTTTTGGGTTAGGCTCCTTATTACGCATACTCTTGTTTTCTATGTGAAGGTAGTTCAATGTAAAAATTCATGTTTTTCCTAACAATTTTTTTTTCTGCATAAAATAATGTAACACATAGACACACACTGCCTTTATAATAAAAAATACTCCCTCTTCCTGGGCTACATTTGTGATTATCATACGGGATGTTGTTCCTCTGGATGCTCTACAGCTAAATTGTTTCCATAGAGATGTTCTGCAGTTCATCTCTCTAAATGTCACACGGGCAGACATTTACCTTAAAATGACTGATAAACGGTGCACTCCTAGCTTTACTGAATCCATGGGACCGCGAACTTACACTCTGGAGAAAAAAAATAAATAAAACATATGTCCTTATTATGGATAATGCAGGTTTGATTTGCAAAAGATGAAGCATTACTTTAGAAGGCTTGTGCTGTGCTCATGAGAAGAATTTGGGCTGCCATCTGGAAACTGTACACCAAGAAGACAGAGAGAAATGTTTGCTTCCTGACTAAACATGCTGACTAATAGTCTGTGCTTTAACTGCTCTGGGCCAAATCCTTACAGGGGAATCTACAAAAACCTCTTCTTGACATCATGTGAACCATGAAGGCAGCTCCCAGCGGGCGGGGAGGCTTCCGGGGCGAGGGAGGAGCTGCTGGCCGTCTCCCTCGGGTGGCAGTCCTGCCTTCAAGCTGCGTCCGTGCTCTTCGGCCAAAAGCAGAGCGTGCAGCACACTACCAGCGACAGCCTGTGAAGTACACAGGTGTACTTCCACTGAGCATAAATAACGGTCTCATCTGACACGTTTCAGCTCGGGGAGGTGTAAAGAAGCTCTTATCACGCCCTATTTGCCCACATTTAACATTTCTCTTGGTGTCTCACCCTCCGCCAGACGGGCAGCCGGTTTCCCGGGACAGCCCCTGCGCCCCGCCGCGCTGCCGCAGCCCGGGATCGCCGCCGCGACGGCTGCCGGCCACGGGGCATCGGCGGACGAGACGGGAACCGAAGTCCCCTTCGCCTTTCACCGGCTCTCCTCCACCCGCTCATGGCCCTGGGAGCGATGGGGAAGAGGCGGGCCTAGGCGAGGGGCGGTGCTACGGGTGGTGAGGCCCGGAAGGGAGGCCGCAGCGCCGGGGGAGGCTTGGGGGGCGATCTCGGCGGTAGCTGGCACGGAGCTGGGCGGGCAGCAGCGGGGGCCGGGGTTTAGCGGCAGAGCTGAGGCAAGGGAACAGGTGGTGCGGGCCCATGGGTGGACGCCTCCCTGCTGGCCGCGGGAATGGAGCGCTGTGAGGCAGGCCGCGGCGGCCAGGGAACGGTGTCCGTGTGGGGTGGGGGCTCTCGAGTTTTCTGTCGGGGCGCGCCGCCGAGCAGTTGGCCTTCCCGGGACATGGTGCTGCCTTCAGCGGCGGCCTCGGCCTGTCCCACCTGTGTGCCCCGCCTGCAGCCTGGGCCTGCCCTGCGGAGCCAGCCTCGGGTGTGTTGGCACCTGTAGAAGCAACATCCGCCTGGTTGCGTGTTCGGATTTGTTTCTTTTACTGAAAATACTGCCCAAAGAATGTCTTTCAAATGCGTTCATCTTAAGGAAGTGGAAAAATGTTTTTTGGGTAGCTAGTAAGGGGTTGTGGTGTCACTTGAGGATGTCGCTCTGAGCCATCTGGGACTGATGGAAGTCTGCTAAAATAAGGATGAAAGTATCCACCCATGATGGCAAATAGATGATAGGAGAAACATACAAATAAATGGTGTGACACACAGCCTCTAAAAATACCTTTCAATTTGTGTAAACAGTTTCTTTAGTATCTTGACAACAGCTTGGATCTGTCTTGAGGTGGCAGTTTCCAAGGGCAACCTTCTTGATTTTGTGCTTGTCTGTGGAGATGGCAGCAATGTGTTGCTGTGAGTGTTGTAATTTGTTGTGTCTCTGTGCAAAGGGAGAAAATGGTGTCCTATTTCTGAGGAAACAGGGAAAATAAAGAGCACAACTTTCCAGTAAGATAAACCAATGAAGTTAGTAGTATAAGGGCAGCATGTGCCAACCAAATTAGATTGTATTTCCTCTGCAGCTTGAATTGCCCTTCAGTAAGGGCTACCTAGCAAAAAGAACCCTTCAATAACAGCAACAATTTCAGTTGACTCTGTTTGAGTTGCAGATACAACCACTATGTTGTAGTATCTTGGCAGCTTCAGGAAGTGCTGCTGGTTTGGCATGTGATAGCTTGTCCACTTTGGAGGCATGTATGCTGCAAATCTACCTGGCAGTAACATAGGATTGTAGAGAAGAGGCTTTCAGTGAGCTCTGAAGCTCTGTGATATGCAAAGTATGTGCAAAGATTAGCAAAAGAAGTCAATGCTGTATGCCAATTCATTGTTTGCTCTTGACATAGGAACATACAATTGTAGAATAACTCAGCTTGAATGGGACCATTCTGTATGCTATCAACATAGCATAGAGCAGTGCTATCAACAAAGTTAGAGCAGGTTGCTTCAGGCCTATTTGGTTGAGCTGGCTCTTGAAGGTTTTAAAATGGAGTTGAAAGCCGTGTCTGGAATTTAGACAAATTTGGAGCTAAGTGCCCCAAAGTTTGGAAAGGCATGCAGTTCCATAGTTAGGTGGAAGTTGTGTTTCCTTTCCATTTTAGGTGTCATGATGTTGGGTCTCCAGTTGTGCAACAGTCTTCAGTGTGCACAGTATAGCAATTTTTGGAAAATAAAGGGCAAGCAGAAAAATATATTGCCCCTCAACATCCAGATTTTTTCTTAGTAGATACAGAACTGAAATATTTTAAAAGTAACATTTCTTTGTCATTAACAAAAATCAAAAAGGCTGATAAACCACTTTAAATTTGAAAGGTTCTTAGTATATTGCCTGAATAGTGACTTATTTATTTAAAGGCTGAAGTACTGAGTCCAGCGTTGATCCAGATGCATGGTAATCAGATTTATTTGTATGTTATTAACAGCATGCGGTTTTTCCCATGCAAATCCCACCTTTTGTGCCTTACTAGTTCTCTAAATGAATTGAATATATTCACTCAGTGAAGCAAGGCTGATGCAATGAAGATAGCTGATGTAAACCATTATCTTTCTTAATCCATTTGTGTAGTATCACAGTGTTTCTTAGCCCATGTCAGTCTTTGAAGAAATCCCAGCATTATTATTTGCACTGCTTAGTGTCTACAGGTCCTAGATAAAACATACTTTATAGAGGAGTCTTAAATACAGTGAAAACTTCCTGGAGAAGCTTATCCTCTAAATAAGCAGAAAAGATGAAGGGAAAGTAAAAAATTATAAGATAAATGAAAATACGTGTGCTGTTGTGCTTTCCAGATGTGTCTTCTAAATGTATTTTTCTTAAGTACTCAAAAATATACTGATATCCTTTAAGAGGAAAAAAAATATAGAAACTAAATGGTTATATTAGTTATGGGATTGGACTTTTCACCTGCTAATGCAAATAAATCATTTCAGCTGACACTGATGGCCCTGTGTAAGCTGTAGGTAAAAGCACAAGCTCAGCAGATGCACTTCTCAGTGTCCTAAAGACCCCAGAGGAGGTAACACTGGAGGGTAAAGCAAGATGAAAGGTTGTGCAGCATCTCAACCCTTCCTTTTGTGCAGAATGTAGTCACAGCATCCTTTACAAGACTTGGCAAAATTTCTGCCATCCTATTTCAGTTTTTTTCCTCCAGACAGTAGCTAGTCCACCTACACTGAGGAATGTCAAACTACATCAATATGCCATTGAGTCAGTATAAATAGCATTACTTCAACAACAGGATTGCATGTGTATCTCTATAATATGCCCCTTTATATTCACAGCATATTAAGTATGCTGCTGCCATTTGAAGGTAAATTTCCAAGCGCTTTTCTTATATTTAGTCTTCTACATGTGTCTTAAGATTGTGTATGCAAATATGATATTGTTATAGTTGTCCTTAGAGCCACTTTTTCTGTGAAAGTCACAATCAGTATCTAAATTATGTATGTAGTACTTCTGTTTAGTGTAACCTCAAGGTGAATCTCCCATTCAAAAAAGAAGAGAGAGGTATTAGGGGATTAAAAAAAGTCTTACGCCTTTCTTATTACAGTGATGTGGAATGAACTAAGAAACTTTAGAGGCAGCTTCTCCTTTGTTCCCCACAGAAAAAAAAATGAACCTTTATTCACATTTTGTATCAGCTAGAGCAATCCCTGTGGTTATCTTATGATCCTATATTAATCCCACTGTGGCATCTATAGAATCTCTGTGCCAGTTCCTGACACCCAGGAAGCAGGGCTGCATGTTGCTATAGCTTCTTCTACCAATTAAGATTTTGTCTAACTCCTGCTTTTTCACTCATCCCAGTGTGAACCCCTACTTTGGCTACAGGAGTAAGGAATATTCTAGTACTGTGTCTCACTAAAGTGTCAGGTCTCTCAAATTCAAGTCCTCATAACTTTTGAGTGCATCTTTTCATTGGTATTGTGTGGTTTTAGACATGTTTTTCTGTGAAGCTGATTATGAAACACGTGATAGTGATATATGTGTGTGTTCATCTGTTACTTCATTCATGGCTTAGGGCAGCTTTCCGTGGGATTCTACAGTATACTTCCCTGTTCTGCCCAGCTTCTGAGAGATTGATAAGTAGGGTCCTTTACGTTTCAGATTTCTGAACTGGGTTGGTATTACAGAGTAATAGAATGGTTTGGGTTGGAAGGGAACTTAAAGATTATCTAGTTCAGCCCTCCCTACCATGAGCAAGGACATCTTCTGCTAGATCAGGTTGCTTAATACTCCACATGTTTAATTCCACTCTCTAATTTCAGAATCTGCCAGGTCCCTCAGCAAGACAACTTCACAAAAAGAGGCACCTTAAGAACAAAGATGAACATTGGGAAAACTTACAGTACCTTTAACATCAGCAATGGAACAGATCTAGCTATTGGCTTTACCTCTTCCACAGTAGCTGTCCTTCTATTTGGGACAAACTTTGTGCCTGTTAAGAAATTTGATACTGGTGATGGTAAGCTTACTTGTATTCTTTTATTGGTTTTGGTATTTTTGCTAATAGGAATAATATTTTGCCAGCAAATACAGGAGTTTCTGTAGTTAGATTTATAAACAACCGTAATGTTTTAATTTTCTTTGCTATTATTGTGGTATAAAGCAATAGTGTATTGGTTTAGGATGTGGCAAATCTTTAAGACAACCTTTTTATGTGTTGTTATGCACTTCAAGAGTGATGATGTGTATTTCATGACCTTTTCACAATGAAAATTTAAATTTCATTTTTTCTACCCTTGTGGGGTTTCTCAAATAAAAATGTTATTTGTATTGTAAAAGTTGAACTTCAGAGTATTGCTTTTCCACTGGGGACCTAACATAAAATCCATCAAAAATTGAAATTTCAATTTGATCTGCTGAGTCAGTGAGAAGAAATAATAACTTCTATTTCCTAATTGGAATTTTAACACTTTGCTATGTTTGTGTTGTATTTACAAGTTTATGTGATGCATAGTCAGTTAACAGATCCCTAGATGAATAAGTCTGCCATTGTGTTGCTGCAATAATAGTATCTGCATTTCAGGCTGGATATAACCTCTTTCTCCTCTTTGTGCCAATATAGTCCTAACAAGGCAAGGCTAGACTTCAAAGCAAAAGTCTTTGCTCAGCTGATATAAAATCGGTTGGTCTGCCTTGCTGAACCTTAGAGAATCTACAAAGGTAGAAGACATTGGTCCAGAGGTTTTGTCATCTTCAGTGTTCTGGATTAGTGGAAGAGCCCGAGCCCTGAGCTTTGGAGGAGTTTTGTCCTGTGCAGTCATCTGTGTTACTTGCTACTAGGGAGGTGGGAGAATTTAGCAGTAACTGGACATACTCTTTTTCAGAAACCTGTCAAAAGTGTTTGAGAATCAGGGTTTGTGTAAACTTTATCCAACAAAATACCTTTTGCAGCTGCATATAAAGAATGCATGGTAAGGAAAAGATTGACAGAATTGTAACATCCCACCCTAAAATGTATCTTTTGAATATATTGTAACATGGTTCCCTGAAATTCACAAAGGTGGTGGGCACTTTTTACATTTTTCTGTACTATTTTATCTAAAGCATAAAATGTTAAGAGATTCACACATGTAGTATTCTACAAGTTCTCTTTTGTGTGCATTTGATTTTTTGCATAGGCATGTTCTTCCAATGGATTCTCTGTGCCTCTATATGGATAGTTTCTTTGGTGGTCAATTTAATCCAGAATTGCCCACGATTTTGGCCTCTGGCTATGGTTGGGGGTTTTTTCTGGGCTACAGGTAAGGATAAAGAAGTTCTGTTTCTTGAAACCCAAAGTAATCCTAACTCTTCATAAGAAAACAGTGATAAAAATTTGTCAATATATAAGGTAATAGTTACTTGGTAGCTATTTGGCTTTTTTAAAGTTTTTCTACTACTTGAGCTGTATCCTTATAGAAAATACTATTTTATTATGCTTACTTTATACAGTAAATTCACACAAAAATAACTTTTAAAATGGTATTGAAGAAAGAAACATGCTTAATATATTTATTTTTATAAAGCACTATTTCCTACCACCACTGGTTGCCTAAATTCCTTTGCCTTCTGAATAGTCACAGAATCTAAAGCAAAAATATACAAGATTACAGTCTAGTTTTTCACTGATTTGAATTTTGGTTTTTCTATTTCAGGAAATGTTACAGTTGTCCCTATTGTTAAAACTATTGGCTTAGCTCTTGGTCTTTTGATATGGGCTTCTTTTAATTTGCTGACAGGTTGGGCAAGTTCAAGGTAAGTTAGTTTAAATATCAAGTCATACGTAATTAATATTGCCAGTTCATCATTAATGACTGCAGTGAAAACACTATTACCAATAAGGAGGATTTATCATACATACAAGATCTTTTTTCATCTCAGTGGAAAGTATGCAGATTAATTATTTTATCCTTTTGTGTTTCCTCTGTCTCATTAGGAAGATGAATGCCCAGTGATGTTCACTAACATAATTGAGGGAATAATGTATTTGTTAAATGTAAAAATAGTACACTGCTTATATTTTTTGTTCTACAGCAAGGACTGATAAAATAATTTAAATCGACTTCAATTTTTAGATAGATTTTTAAAAATCAATGTAAATTAAATTTAGTTTAAAGATTATTTTTGAAAAGTAGATGTAGCCAGCAAGCCAGCTGAAGCACTGATCTGTTAATGAAAATATAAACTCAAGCAGAATTATTTATATGAGTAAAGATTTCCAAGACTGGGTTATAATTTAAGTATTTGTATGCAGTCAAGGCAACTAACAGATTAAGTGTTTCAGGTTTGGTTGGTTTGGAATTGACCCAGAAGAAGTATCAAGACCAGTCTTAAATTATATTGGAGCTGGGCTTTCACTATTAAGGTAAAAATCTATTCTTATAGTAAATACCTGTAATGTAAAATATATATTTAATAACCATAGGGACAATTTAACTAGAGGGTACATGTTTTGAAGTATTTCTTGGAAACTGATTTACTGCAGAATTTATGAGCTATCCATAGCTAGCTGGTCAGAATAGAAACATGTGTAATACCCAATACAGTGGTGAAATGGTTGTTCATAAACACAGAAATATATTTTTATGCTGTTAGGCATGTGCCAGGCAAAGCAGTGATATGCTGATTATCTCCCTAGCAGAGTAGTTCAAATGATTCACTTTCCCCAAATTTTGCAATGGGAAACACTGACTACAAGAATCTTGGTGAGGAAGCTCCTCTGAGATTTCTGATCTGACTTCACTCCTTCCCTCTGAACTGTAGAATATGCAACAGGACCCCTTCCCAGTTCTTTTAAGGTCCATGAAAAGCCAGAGGCTTTGTATTATTTCTTGTCCTTAATAGCTCCCTGACTTGTAACTGTTAAACCACACTTATAGCAACCCCCAAACAGTGTCTTCCTTTAAGATCTTCTAAAAGGCCTTCTACTCTTATTTTCTGTTTATATTATTTTTATGAGTGCACATGTTGGTCCAAACACATAGGAAAGATGGTCTTTGGTATGTAGCAGTGTTCTTGCTTTCTCTCTGTGTGGCCAGGAAGGCCTTTCCAGGAACATAAAGGTGGTCCTAAATCCAAGGGGCAATAGGCTTGCTGTAAGCATGCTAAGCAGTAGCTGAATGTAATGCCTTTAGGAGAGGAAGTGTGTTAAGAACATGGAGATGGTAGAGCCATTCTTGATTGCTAGGAGAGAGCCAGTGCCTTAGATTAATGAATTTTGCTTCTGCTCTTCCTCTTTTCTAAGAGCCTGCAGCTATTTACCCATTACTGTTACATGTAGCATGTGATTTTGTGAGGTACTTAGAAAATAGTAGCAGTATTGTTATTCCTGCCTGATGAGTTCATTCAGCTCACCACCTGCTTCCTGCCTGTTCCTGAGGTATCATGGAGAAGTGATCAACAGGGAAAAAGATTGTAACCAAACATGTTTTCCTGGCAAGCTGCACAATGCCTGTGTATGTTCCTCTGCAGAGTTCAAAAACATGTATTTCATTTTAGCCTCCTGTGTGGAACCTGTATATGGTTTTCTAGTCCCTCTGGAGGAAGCTGACATCTTTTCATGCCTACCCTTATTCCTTTAGTAGGAGATGAATCATTCTTCAAATGGAGACATTCTGTTTACAGTTATGAGAAGGAATTCCTATATCATTAAAATATCTTTCGTAAAAATAAAAAACAGATCCTGTACATTCTGATTACACGTATTTACCTGCAAGTGGTGAAGGTACCCTTTCTTCTTTATTTTATTCATTGCACTGGAGCACAACTGAGCAATATCTCTTCTCCTTCCACATATGCAGGAGGCCCTGTAGAAGCAGTATTTCCTCACTCACATAGGACAGACAATTGGAAACGAACTTTTGCCTTGAGCACAAAGCCAGTGCCCTGCAGGTTTAAGCTGTTCCATACAGAATTTTCAGGCAAATTTTATGTGTGTTTTAGTACAAAAAGACAGTGTTAACTAAAGCAACATTGTTAACATGTGGTTTTAACTACACACTGTAGAAAGAAGACATTTTAATCCTGTTATATAGGAGAGAGATCTGAGAAGTGATACAAAGACTAATTATTTATTTGCTTTCAATTAAGTTGCTTGTTATGACTATTAAAAGCAATTGCATTTTTAAAATATATTGAAATGATTCTGAGGCAATAATGAAAATAAAGTAGTATGCCTCCAAATACAGCTTTTGTCTCTGGACACTACTTGTTATGTCCTTAGAAGCTGACCTGGTATTTATTGGTCTGTTTTTCTCTTTTAAGTGCTGTCATATTTCTTTTTATAAAAACTGAAGTCCAGAGCTCTTCGACTTCATTAGAAAGCACACCTTTACTGAGAGGAAGTGTAAGTACTCTACAGTTGCTATTTCACAGCAGTGAAAGTACATATCCATTTAAAAACAAAAAAAAAAAAATGCTTAATGTTAACCAAATTGGCTAGCATTTATGGTAGACTACATAAAACTACATAATTATGCATTGATTCCAACCCTAACTATTCTATGATTATATTTAGTTTGAAAATCTTGTATATACAACAAAATGTGATCAACAGAAAAGGTTTTTCCAAGTGTTTTTTCTCTGTTGTGAGGTGTAAATGACATAGAAGTCCCTTTTCATTACGACAGACAGTATATAAAAGACAGAGTGTGTTACTTTCCTATTTGAGAAGAGGAAGCAAGACTTAACTACACAGCTGGGAGGGTACTTAGATGAAAGGCAACAATGTATAACTGTTATCCACCAAATCTTTGCCATGTTGTTGAGCCAGGAGAATGTCTAGGAGAATTCTCAGCATCAGCTGTGACACAGATTGGAGGTCAATGGGGGGTGCCACATTGGCAACAGAAGATGGAAAACAATAGGTTCCTACTACCATTGTCCCTTACTCTTGCAGGTCAGTACTCAATTGCTACCTGAACAGAGACTCTCTCAAAGTTTTTTAGCTGTGCTTGATGCTCACGAGAGGTTCACGTCTACCAGACAAATCATAGAAGACAAGCCAATTACAGGATTAGAATAAAGTGATGTTGCAATTTCTTTATGCTGCAGATGGCCCTTAATTTCCCTGTTTGCAAATAGTCCTAATATTCTGATAGCAACACCAGAGCTATCAACAAAAGGCAAACCCACACTATAAATAAGATCTGTAGATTAAATCATTTATCAAATTTAAGAAAGGACAAGTTCTGAAAGTCAGATCTACCCACATACAGATTACAACAAAATGCTAGTGTGTGCTCTATTATGTAGTAAACCCAAAGTGCATATCCAAACTTACAGACTTCAACATAGGTAGATCTAATAATTAGTTGTTTTATTAAAAGAAAATAATTCTACTTTCTTCACAGTACTTCTGTAAATTCCTTTTGTTTCTCTTTCTCTTTTTATTAGAGAAAAAGTGTTCTGCTTAATAAAATGTTTGAGAATGTTTTAAACTAAACTTGTGTGAAAACTCTTGGGTTTTTGCAGTCCATTAATGTTTCTGAAGATGCCTCTGATGATTCATGGGTGAACAGGCTTTCTCCAGCAAAAAAGAGACTCATGTAAGTTATTAACAGTTCTCTTACTGATACAGCCAGGTAGCCAGAGAAAGTAACTGAACACAGTGTAAGAGCAGAATTTTCAACTTGTGGTATTTCTTGCGCAGTCATGCACTAATAAATTACAGGTTTTGAGGTACTAGGATACTATGCATACCTATATATGAATAGCTGTACAACTAATTAGGTTTATTCCTTTGTACTGTTGAGTGTGCTTTACCTTACCAATTAAGTATTAGTTACTACTGTAAAAGAGCAAACATTTGGCAAAGTAAATATCAATAGCAACCAAGTAATTATAGAACTGCTTTTTATCACCTGGTTGATTAGTGCTCCAGCACAGAAGGAGCTTATGCAAATAGCATGATTCTGGGTGTGGTTTCCAAGTGAATACATCTGGAGAGGGCATGGTGGTGTGGTAGGGAGACAGAAGTGCTTCAAGGCAGAAGCAGCAGCTAGCAAGAGGCCAGTGTGTGAAATGGAAACAGTCAAGAATGCAATAATCTGTGGATTAAAGAGGCAGTGAACCTCAGGAGAGTTATGAAGAATATATAGACTGCAACAGTGAAGCTGGGGGTGGGAGCATTTTAATTTGCTTGTTTGTTTTCTCCTAGGTTTGCTTTCAGGAAATCCTAGTTGGTTTTTCTTGTCATTAATCTGTACTGCAGACTTTTGGGGCAGGAATTGTCTGTGTTACTTGGCCACAAAGCATTGGAAAACTAAGTTACTGGGTTGAACCATTTCTACACTAGAAAATAAAAATATGCTAAAATGTATTATTTTTATGGTGTTGGTAGCAATTTTCATGATTTATACAGTCTTTAATTGCAGTACTGGATTTGTCTTAAGTATGTTATTTTCTAATTAACACTTGACTATTTTTTCCAAATTTTGCTCTTTTTAAAGAGGATGTAGCCTAGCTGTAGTAGCTGGAATACTCTATGGTTCCAGTTTTGTACCAGTACTTTACATCAAGGATCATGGAAGAAGAAATGAAACTGTATACGCGGGAGCAAGTCAATTTGGTAAAGGCTAATAGATTACTTCTACTTTATTTTGTCAATCTGTTACATTCTCCTGCTTTTTCAAAGGCATAGAGTGAAATTCTTGATAAGCTTGAAAATAGGCTGTACAGCATACCAGTTTTGTCATAATCACAGTACTAGCACTCTCTTTTTCTCAGAGATGCATTGCACTGTTAAAAGAACAGTGATAAACAGCCCAGAGGATACCATGCTTCACTCATAGCTATATTTCCAGAAGGTATTAAATACCAGCAATCTCAAAATGCAAAGTTTGTATGCCTGGAACATGAAGTAAGCAAGGGCACAAGCTTTCCAGTTACCAAATTAGTACATCAGTAAAGGAAGACGGTTGATTATAACTCACGCGGCAAAGAGATATATAACAATATAAGTAATTAAAACCTTGTAGGTTTTGAAACAGAAACCTTTTTACATAAGCTTAATTGCCAATTTCAAACATTTCCACAGAAATCTTTTTCTTAAGATTTAGTTTATAGTCTTATCATGTAATACCAGCTGCACTTTAAGAGCAACATATTGCTGAGAAGTCATAATACTGCCATTAAGAAATTATTATGTCACATACAATTTCTCTTGAATACTGCAGCCTGTATATTCCCTAGCTAGACATGACAGATGTTAACGTTACTATAGCTGCCTGTCCTGTTGAGAATTTACAACTCCAAGGAGACAGCAGTCACCTTGCTACATATAATCATAGAATGGTTTGGATTGGAAGGGACCTTAAAGGTCATCCAGTTCCAACCCCCCTGCCATGGGCAGGAACACCTTCCACTAGACCAGGCTGCTCAGAAACAATCTCTTTAACACATACGAAGTGCATAAAGGTTTATTGTGATCAAAATTGTGATACATTCTTCAAGATAACAAAAGGACAAAACTCCGCTATGTCTAGCTTCCACAGTATGTGTAGTTGTCTTGCACTTAAATATACAGAAAATAATAAGTCTGTATACAGGAGTACAAATGTAGATGGTCAGGAGAGGATGCAATTATATAAAATCCCTCCCCCCAGTTTTCTAGCCTCGCCTGAGGATTTTCTTAAGGTTTTAATAAATTATTCAGTACTTTGACTGAGTTCCAAAAATAACAACTCACAGAAATATATAAAAGCCTGTTATAACTGCTAAGGTTAACACAGCAGTTAATTCATATTTAATATATACGTAATTGACCACATCCATCCAATCAGACTTGCATCCATGTTGGTCACAATTGAATTTGAGTTGTTAGAAGTAGCACCTTATGGGTTTTTAATCTATGTGAATGCTGTCAGTGAAATGAGTTAAAATATGTAACTGATCGTTTAGACTAATGTAATTTCATGATTTCTCTTTTAGATTTGGATTATGTTTTTGCACACTTCAGTGGAATATTTCTAACAAGTACTGTCTACTTTTTGATCTACTGTGCAGTCAGGAAAAATAAGCCTAATGTTTATCCCCAAGCTATTTTGCCAGGTAAGACTGGTTTTCAAATTATAAATTAAGTTCAGTTAGTTGTGACTGCTTTCAGTAATCAGTTTAAGCTATGTGTTGGAATTGTAGTTCGCCTTTGAAGTCTCTTCATTTGACCTTTGTCTCTTTTGAAAGATCACTCCTATTAGGTTAGTTAATTAAAGTTAGGAAACAATGATAAATTTTGTTCTAATCTGAAACTGGAGCAAATGACATTGCAGATTTTCAAAAGGTGATTGCCAGACTGGAGAGCACATTGCCCAGAAAAATGTGAACTTTAATTAATTTGCTACTTCAGTTGATGTAGCTGATTTTGTCCCTTGAGCTTTGGTTTAGATTATCAGAGCCAGCTTGTTAAAGTAGTTAAAAAAATACATGCAGTTTCTGTACTATGTTATAAATATAAATGTTGCACAAATTGCTGTCTATACCTTGCTGTGCATGTTTTTTATTGGGATTTATTTTTCTAGGGTTTGTTTCTGGTGTGCTTTGGGCAGTAGCCAATTGCTGCTGGTTCATAGCCAATCACTATCTCAGTGCTGTGGTCAGCTTTCCAATAATTACTGCAGTAAGTATATAAAAAATAAAATCTGTGACTAGAATTAAAAGTGAAAGGGTTTTTTTCCATCACATTTGTGGAATTAAGTTGAAATTATGACATGTCCAGAGCATTTTAATCAAGAGTATACATTGCATGTTCTGCTTGTCTGTGCCAGCCTTTGTATTTTCAGGAACATACATGACTGTGAAAAGCACCATCTTGGTCAGTGCCAAGCATAAAAAAAAAACAGAAAAATAGAAAGTGTTGAGGTTTCAGGTTATGTAAAAGTCAAAGCTGTGAAACCAGAACTATATCAATTCTAAATAGTTAACTGAAGTGATTTTAAAAACAAATATTTTATGCTTTCATCCCAAGAAGTAAATTTTGTTCTGGATGTTTTCATTTGTGATTTTTATCCTCTAGCAATCATTTTCCTTGGTTAAGTTGGCTATTTCTTCTTTTTGCGGTTCTTGAACAAACAGAACAGATTATGCATTGCTGAAAATAATGTTCTTATGCAAATGAGGGAAAAATAGGTTGGCTCATTTTGTCTGTTTTAATCCAGTGTATGATACTCTACCTTTAAAGCACTGTTAATTTCCAGAGGTTGCATAAATTCTATCACTAGGTGAAAAATAAACTTTGTGATTACTTTCTTGCCAGCCTACTAGATGGCAATGCAAAGGTGGATAACTTCTGCCAAATGAGAGTTCATAAATATCAAAAACAAAGTTTAGTGAACAGCAGTTATTTTGGGAGCAACTAATGAAATGTTAATGGGGATTAAGCTTTGCCTCAAGATGCAGTAAATCAGAATAAACTCTGCAGTATGCAGTATAGAAAAGAGACTTGGGATCATTTTAATTAGAAATTGAAGGATTTATGGAAAGCAGCTTAAGTAACTTAGTTATCAGCATGCCTAAAGGGTAAGGATATAAAATCACAAAATGAAAATTTAAGGACAGCAATGATGAGAAACTGCCTATCTGGACCACAGGTTCAGAACTGATGCTTTCCTTCACCCTAGGGAGAATTTCAGATAGCTATTCATCACATGCCTTTAACAGTCTATTTCATTTTAAAAATGCATTCCTCTTGCAACGTACATTATTTAGGAAATGAAATAACACCTTAACTACTATTCAAGTAATAGTTGGCAATTTCACTAGGAAACAGCACCCATAAATACATTCAGTATGAGACACTGTTTCCTGCTGGCCTAAATCTGTGTCCTATCAGCTGTACTGAAGACGGAGAGATCACTATCCAAACATCTGTCAAGTGGTTCTGAAAACAGCTCTAATGGGAAGCATTAATAGAGCCAGTTTTTGCTTCATATTCAGATAACATTTTCTCATCAGTCATGAAAATTCCAGTCATTACTCCCATAGGGGGAAAACTATATTACCAGAAGTGCTTGGAAATTATCATTGTGTATCACTGTTCACTGTTAGCTGGGAAATCACAGATAATCAGTAGTTTTCCTGACCCATCTGTCTGGCTGGCTTTGTGCTTTGTCCAGATGCCTGCTATACAGGAAACACATTTATGTTTCAGTCTCTTGATATCATATTGTGTGATAAAATCAAACTTTGTCCAGCTAGTTACTCATGCTAATAAAGGAAATGCTAGAAATATCCATGGTACCTGCCAATAAACCTGAACAGTCCTCTGAAATGTGGTAACATTGTTGACTCTAGTTTGGACTTAAGTGTGTCGTATTTGAAGCCTGCTAAAAGAGCATGTAACAGCCAGTGCAGACTCTACAGCATAATTTAGAAAGAAATTGTGCCTTCTTGGGGGTGGGGGGAGGGGGAAATAAATAAATAAATAAAGTCTCTTGCCTCTTTAGCCCTTCTTGAAGATTTTACTGTGTCTTACTTCATAAAGATTGCAGTGATATTTATGCTTTGCTATGAGCACCATAATTATATGGAATGTAAAGGCCCAAATTTCTTATCCAGACACATTTCAATCACCCTGAGAACAGTAATGAGAAGATGGTGCATTTCATGATGTTTTAATGTACAAATGAATCTTATTCTTTAGGGTCCTGGTCTTGTTGCTTCAATGTGGGGAGTCCTTGTATTTAAAGAAATTAAGGTAATCTTACTATGTCTCTCTCCTAGTCTTTCTTGCTTGTCTTTATCTCTAGGAACAGTATGAATTGGTATACACCTGTATCTCCTAGATTTCTTCTCCTTAGAAGTATTTCAGTATGAAGCTGAAAGTCATATCATGCAATATTAAGGTTTCCAAGAAAGCTGAAAAACTGAACAGTCTTTACAGGAATGAAATTCCATTACTATATGGGCTGCAGTGAGAGTAAATGAAGACTGCATCAGGGCAAGGAGGCAGGATGCCAAGCACAGCCTGAAAACAGTATTTATACGAGCCGGTTCATTCAGTGGGGCAGGAGAATAAGCAGTTGTCCTAGTAATCACATAGACAAGTAGATTAGACTTTTCAGGTCAGGTTCACCAAGGAACTAAAAACTGAGGCAGAGATTAGCTGGCATTGCTAATTGTGACTGCCTAGAAGAAGCTAATTTACTGGATGTTAACATACATGGCAGATATTATTTTTCTAGTGGAATATGAAGCATTGAATGCTAGCAGTGTAATTCTCAGGTTCCCTTAGCTAATTTGTCCAGGATCCACAGGTACCTAATTTGTCATTAGAGATCATCTTTCCCAGTATTTCTGTAGACACTGTGAAATGTTAGGCATCCTTTCATCAGGAACTAGAAAGTCTCTTTTACTCCTCCACTGCAGATTAATGTTGCACCACAATAGAAGACCAACATACTCATTATCTAAATGTCTGTGATACACTAAATCTTTCATCCTTTCCATACATTCTTAGAATAGTGTCTTCATAACTTCTTACTACTTAAAAATAATCTGAAAATAGACAAAGCCCTTTAAAAGTACTTTTTAAAATTGCTGAGTTTTGTATTTTACTTTAGTGTATGGCATCATAGATTACTTACATTAAACTGGTTTGAACAGCAAATATGTTACATACTTATGAAATGAACGAGTAATAAATTTACCATTTCATGTAATAGATTTATGAATTTTGTCATAAAATGAAACCCTGGTTATTTATTTTGCTTGGGGTTTCTTTGTGAAGTTGTATCTAACAGCCTGATATTTTTCTTTTTCTCTCCCTTTGCCTATCCAGGGACTGAAAAACTATGTTTTACTCTCAGTAGCATTTTGCATTATTATGGCTGGATCATTCTCCACAGCTTTTTCTAAAGTTTGAAAGGATCTTCTGGACCAGTAGATGGTGCTGCTGTTTAATATACACAGAAAGACGGTATATAGCAATACATAATGATTTTCAAAATGAATGTCCAACATGAAGTTACTTCAGGCAAGTGAAAAAGAAAGCCTTTGCTCCTATTTGGCATGAATACCTGGAAATGTTTGCTTCTGCATTTCTTGGATAAGTAGCAATATTAAAGGATTTTAATAAATAAAGCTAAATGATTTTATAGTTATTAACTTTTTTTTACAGCTCAGCTACCATGTCATCATAAATTGCAGTTCACTGTTGTTATGGTGGATAAATGGATTTTAATTCTTAGTCTGTAATTATGTATTTGCAAGCTGATTTGTTTTATTTTAGTATCTGTCTTACTGACTTGAATATAAAATACATCTTGAAATGTTCTTTATGGAACTGATACACATGAAGATATGAAGCTTTTTTTAACTTAGAAGCATTATTCCTTAAAGTTATCAGTTTACATAAAGATGTTACTTCCAATCACTTCAGGGGAAAAAAAAAAAA
>NDXB01018797.1:72042-82819 GCA_002631895.1 Agapornis roseicollis | reverse complement strand
CTTAAAAGTATTATTCCTTAAAGTTATCAATTTAAAAAAAAAATTTACTTCCAAACACTTCAGGGGAAAAAAAAAAAAAAAAGGTGCTGTAAAATAAATCACTTGTGTTTGCTGCTAAACTGTTTTGCTGTAAGAAATTATATAGAAGTCAGGACCAGGGCGCAGAGTTTGGGTTTATTTTGATTGCAACTAAACATTGCATTTTTGTGTTGAAATATTAATTATGTGGTCCAAATAACTTTGGGCATTTCATGAATACTTTTCTGTGCAGCATATTGAAATCTTAAAAATTATGTATGCCAATATTTATTACATCAAAGCATCAAGCTATAACTAGCCAATCTGCCCCGTAAAGGAAATCCCTAAGAGGAATGTTGCATACACTGTTCCATGACAATTACTGTTTAGTTTCTTACTCATGCAGCTAAGATCATTTATGCAAAGCATGTTGTCTGAACCTTCCCCTGGTCTTTCCTTGAGTATATTAAACCCCAGCTCCCCAGTCTTCCTTCATTTGTAATGTGCTCATCATTTTTCTTGCTCTTTCTTGAACTCTCACTGAGTATCTGTCTAGAAATATTAGACATGACAGTCAGACTACAGTCTTAGAAATAAAACGAGCAGCAGCAGCAAGATTTTTCTGTTTTCATCCAATTTGCAAGCTCTGTTCATGGTTACACATCATAGTATGACACTTCCTGTCACAGCTTGGTATTGTTAACGTGTTCGCTTTGCAATCATAATTTTGCCTTCTCCCTTACAGTCTTCCTTGTCTACTATTTATCAGATTTGATCTCAGAGCTGTTACTTAACCTGATTTTTTCCGCTTTATAGTTATTCCTCCCCATGTGTCAGAACTTGCTGTCTGATAGGGTTTTTTTCCCCTTAAGGCATTTCTCTAGTTTTGCTCTGTATGTTAACCCTGTCCTCCAACAAGTTGGCAGCATTTTCCAGCCAGATGTCATCTCAAAAAATCTTTGTTGGTGAATGGACAGTGGGATTGAGTGCGCCCTCAGCAAGTTTGCAAATGACACCAAGATGTGTGGTTCGATGGATACGCTGGAGGGAAGGAATGCCATCCAGAGGGACCTTGACACCCTTGTGAGGTGGGCTGATGGCAACCTCATGAAGTTTAACCATGACAAGTGCAAGGTCCTACACCTGGGTTGGAGCAATCCCAGGCACAGCTACAGGTTGGGCAAAGAGGAGATGCAGAGCAGCCCTACAGAGAAGGACTTGGGGGTGGTGGTCGATGAGAAAATGAGCACGAGCTGGCTTCAGTGTGCGCTTGCAGCCCAGAAAGCCAAACATGTCCTGGGCTGCATCCAAAGGAGCATGACCAGCAGGTCAAAGGAGGTGATCCTGCCCTTCTACTCTGCTCTCGTGAGACCTCACCTTCAGTACTGTGTGCAGTTCTGGTGTCCTCAACTTCAAAAGGACATGGAGCTGTTGGAACAAGTCCAGAGGAGGGCCACGAGGATGATCAGGGGACTGGAGCATCTCCCATACAAAGACAGGCTGGGAAAGTTGGGGCTGTTTAGCCTGAAGAGAAGGCTGCGTGGAGACCTCTTAGCAGCCTTCCAGTATCTTGAAGGGTGCCTATAGGACTGCTGGGGAGGGACTCTTCATCCGGAACTCTAGTGACAGGACGTGACAGGGGTAGTGACAGGGGTAACGGGTTCAAACTTAAACATGGGAGGTTTAGATTGGATATAAGAAAGAAATTCTTTCCTGTTAGAGTGGTGAGGCACTGGAATGGGTTGCCCAAAGAAGCTGTGAGTGCTCCATCCCTGGCAGTGTTCAAGGCCAGGTTGGACAGAGCCTTGGGTGGCACAGTTTAGTGTGACGTGTCCTTGCTTATGGCAGGGAGGTTGGAGCTACATGATCTTAAGGTCCTTTCCAACCCTAACTATTCTATGATTCTATAAACGTACTCTCTAATTACTGTAAATAATTTATGAAAATGCTGCATGATACCAGCCTTCTCTTACTTTACTTCTTTTCACTCTGTCAGGGAACAATAAACTACTCCTTTGAGAACAATTTTCCTGTCTTGCACTGGTTTTATTTGCACTGCATTCTCCCAGCTTTTATGGAACAGTTGTTCAAGTCAAGATACATGACATGTACTACGTTAATCCCTGATTTTTGAAAGTAAACTAATTATTTTTCTTTCCAATATCCAGGTCAGACACAAGTTCTTCCTGACAGATCCTTGCCGAGCCCTTACTCTGTTGACTCAAATATGAGTAATTTGTTCCCATGTTTGTGAAATAACTTGAGTTAAATTAGATAACTATACTTCCCCTGGATCTGTTTCCCTTCTTCTTAAAGATCACAAGAATTTCTATATTCCTGCAATATACTCCATGTCAGAAAATTGCTGATAAGCAAAGAATTGACAAAACCAAAATACAGTGTTCTCAGGCTCCTCTACTTTACAGGTAGGCTTTAGTATGTCACTTCTTATTCCTATTTCACTGATTGCAGTTTGTTAACACTGTGATCTGTGTAAGAGTGAAGGAACTGTAACTCACTGGTTTGCTAAAATAATTACAGTGCAATGCAGTATTTATAAAGATGGTCTTATTACAGCACCAGTCCACTTTGATACACCAGTCAATTGCTCAGGAAGGATCATCTGTTTAGTTTACTACTGTATGCAGTCACCTTCCACATTTGATTAAAGTCTGCAAATACAGTCCACACTATTCAATGAGGTATTCTCTCACTAGTTTATGGTAAGCAAATTACTAATGCCTTCATGTTGGAAGATGTTGAGCCAGAACTCTCAGGGAGGAGTACGATGTCAGCATGGGCTCAGACAGTGAACTAGTCTGTTCACACTACCAGGGTAGAAAGCTTAACTTCTAAGGAGCACCATAGGGCTCTCAGGCCACAGAGACCTTCAGAGCACCTTCAAGGGAGAACAGGAATAAACAGAAACAAAAGGTCAGAGAATGAAAAGATACAAGAATGCATGGCACAAGTAATTGAGCTAAAGCATCAGAAAAACAGGCACCTTTCTGGTAGAGCAAAGCCCTGAGAGGAAATTGAAGAAGGGGACTAGACAAAGCCGAGTGAAGATGTTACAAAGTTGGGTGTATCACAGCAGATACGTATATGGTATCTTTTAGTTGTCTTCCACAGCTGGGCAATTCACAGTACTCACTGAAGAGTCAGTGCAGAGGGGCTGTCATGCAGTTGCTGATTGGTCTGCAATGACTGTGGTGGTAATCTGCATCTCCAGCTGTCTGAGGAATAAAGCAGGATCACTGAAGCCTAAATACTGTGGGACCTAGTTTATCCCTAACCTTGGTCAGCTGTTTCCCATCCCGTGCTACAGGGAAGTGCAATAGGCCTTATCTACTGCTGTAGTACCTTGAAGCTCTGGGTTTTTTGGTGCTGTTAGTATCCCAAGTGAATGTTTAGGTTTTTCAGAATTTTAGTGCACAGCTTATAGTGATAGGGCAAGCAGGCTACTTGTGCTATAGTGAAAATATTATGACAGGTTAGCTAGTAGAAAAGTTTGTTATGGCAGTACCTGGTTTTGCTTCCCTCAGTTCAGATTCTGTCTTGCTCACTGCATTTGTTGTGGTTTGAGATAAATATGAAAATGGACAATGAAACTGAGTCGGCTACACCCATTCTCTATTAAGGGAGTGGCTCTGTCACATGCTGTCATGTGCAAAAAAAGAAGTTGATCTCTACCTTGGCAGTAGAGATACATCTATGTTTCAGGCTTAAACTGTTTCATATGCTTCAGTTTGCTTTGACTGAAGAGTCTTTTCTGATGTTGAGCTTCTATTATCTGTCTTGAGGGGTGCTTGTAAATTAATGGCTGTTATGGCCCCAACATGATTACAGGGAACAGTTGACTCTTCCAGGGTGGGAGCACATTTACCTTTCCTGGTTTCTTTACAAGGTCATTGGCTTTCTGAAATAAACCGGAACGCTGAACTCCTGACCACAGCAATTACCCAGTAAATGTACATAGTTTGATGCAGTTCTCCAGTCTGTATTGTAAAGAGATCAGATGTGCAAACTCTATTGCTGAATGCTAATTAAAATTCTTGTTTGTGAAGGCTCAAGCATGACTTGTATTAAATGCTTTCTTAGATAGCTGCTAGGAAAAATCTCAAGACAAATCCTATCAGATTTGTCTTGAGAACAGCAAAAAAAAAAATCCAACAAAAATAACCAAAGCCACCTCTTGCAGCTCTTTTCTGTAAAAAAAAACATTGTGGTAATTCATCAGGGTATATGGTTTATAGGTGTTTCATGTTCAGTATGTATTTATTCCAAAATACTTTTTCATTATGTTCATGTGACATATATTGGATAACTATTCCACTTATTTCTGAGATTTTCTTATTCTTGAAGTTTTGAGTTTGAAGTAACACTGGTATTTCTTTCATGTTAAAATGCTGGATTAACAGATATCTGTTTATAGAGCTGTTTATACAAAACAGTCTGGAAGCCACTGAGTTTAGTTAGAGAAAAATCTACAGCTAATAAATTATCATGGCTCTGTTTATGTCAGTGTGGTTTTGCATCAGTGTAAGAACTGACCAGAATAAGTCTTTTTTTCTGGGGAGAGAAGGTGCAGGAAAGGGGGGTTAATTCTTTTTGTATCTATAACTGGAGGAAAAAAAACAAATGTAGGACCAAGGTGAAAGAATCACATTTCTTGGAGAAAATTATACTTTCAAATATTGATTGTGCTTGTTTAAAAACCTCTAAGAACATATTTGAGCTTGCTTAAGATTTTTTTTTCTGGCAATACTTATAGGCAAACTACCTTTAAAATAGAGGTAGCCTGGGAATTTCTAAGTAAGATTTTTGTGCAGTGTTGGGAACTAGGGAACTGAGTGTCACCTTTTCTAGATATCCCATACCTGCTTATTATCAGTTCATTTTCTGAAGTTCGCTCAGTGTCCTTCTCCACATTTTTATTCCTTCATGTTCTTAGTAAAAAATATTTTTATCTGGAAAAATAACTGAAATGCATTCGTTCATGCATCTTCAAATGTAAACAGTGAAAACTGGCTTCTTTTAATCCCTATAGAAAGTTTTATATTTTACTTATAATGTTCTTCCTTAACTGATACTCCACGTTGATTAAATGCTTGTTCACCCGTCTGACCTGATCCGTGAGCCTTCTTGCATCTGGCAAGAAAATAAAATGACAGCCAAGATGATGCATGCTAGCAATTGCTCTCTTTTTTTTTTTTGTATTTATTTTTATACTTACCTTACTTTCAAATAGAAGACCAAAGTTTAATATCTATTCCATAATTACTGAATGCCTAATGGATTCCATTCTCCTTCAGCTGTATATAGTGCTGATATACAGTGATGGTGTATTTTAGCTGATACACTTGAGGTGATGATGGTTCTTATATTTTTCATGGTTATCAAAAATATTTTTTTTTAAATCTTAAGATATATTTTCTCTTTACTGTAAACACCAAACAGTTCTTGTGCCTTTTACTGTACCAAAGGACCTGAGAAAGGCAATAAGAGGAAACAGGAAGTACATTTGTCCTGCTAGTATCAATGATTGAGGCGGTTGGACACCACTGCTCATTTTCAGATTGTGTAAGTAACTCCTAATGATCTTAGATTTTGGTATTTCTACAGGAACCAATACATTAGTGATGTAAATTACACATGGATATACATTAGTTGTTTCCCAAATCCTAGCATTTTCATGCAGTGGATCTTCTAAAAACATTTTCTGTAGAACTAGGAGACAAACCTCACAGTCCCCAGGGCCAAAGCACGGAAGGAGTGGAGACAGAGAAGGTCTTCACCTCACTAGTTAATGAAATGGAAGAACTGCTGACAGTAATGTTCCTGTACTACTTGGTCTGCTGCAGTGAGGAAAATAACTGTGTCCCACTACTCCAAACTGCTCTGAGACCATAAGCAGGCCTCAAAGGACATTATTTATTGTTGCCATTCATGGACCAGAGCAAAAAATACAGCCTCTAACTTGATGAGTCATTTTTGCTTTTCCTCATTTGCAGATGGAGACTGGGGAGAGAAGCACTTGTTGAGAAGCTGCTCCCCACCTGTATTTACACATCTGAGCTTTGATCCTAGCTGAGGAAGAGCCCCAGGAATGCAAAGGTTACAGGCTCTTCACAGATCCAGCTAAGGAGAAAGGCTTATCCAGTACTTAACTGGATAGTAGTATTTCACATGAAGCAATACCTTGACTCTGTAGTTCATTTTCCAATTGATTTTGTGTACAACTGAAAGCTTGGAGCTTGTTTTATAAAACCATATAATGGCTTGTGTTTCTTGAAGCATACTGTGCTCATCAAGTTCAAAGGAAATAGTTTAGACTCTTGGCTTGTTGTGAGTGCTCCAGATGTACTTGCAGGGAGCATGCATAACCTCATCTTCAACTTCTGCTTCAGATGTTTGTGTCTAGCATTTTTAAGTGAAGTAGTTGAAATTTAGTTCATACAAGATGCTACAAATCCATACAAAAGCTGCTATTTCTAGCTAACTAAAGCTGTATGTGATTAAAAAATGTTCTTATTTGAATATTTTTAGAGGTTGGCAGCATTTCATATTATGCAATGTTTATAATAGGAGAAACAAGATATTTTTTAAATACTTGTGACTCTGGCAATGTGCATTGTATTTTCTTGGCTTTCAAGAGGCTAGTCACCACAAACCTTTCTTCTTGAACTCTTCTAACTTTGCAGATACTGAAGTAAAATGTTTGCCTTTTTTAATTTTTCATTGATTACACTTACTATAGTTTAGTGCCTGATATATGCTTAAGTTAGTGAGCAACAATCCATTCAATGAAGGAATGGTGAATTTCACAAAAAGGAGGATAAGCTGAACAAGGTACATGTATTCATGCATGTGTGATCCTATGTCTTTGGTGGTATCAAGCCGTGCTCTTTTTTAGCAGATCATACCTTTTGTTTTCAATTACTTTTATATTCAGCAATTGCCAGTCTTGCTGCATAGAATCATAGAATCATAGAATAGTTAGGGTTGGAAAGGACCTTAAGATCATCTAGTTCCAACCCTCCTGCCATAAGCAGAGACATCCCCTGCATCTCCTTTATTTAAGGGAAATAGTGGTACATACCATCAAGATGGGCTGATTCAGTAACAGACTTCTGTGACTGAATCAGGATTTCACTTGTGTTTCTCATAAAGTGTGTCATGTTAATCTAAGATGCTGCCACTGCCTGACTGTTTGCTACTAGCAGACACCTCACAGCAAAAACAGTGGATAAGATTATGAGGGATTTTTTGTGTACTTACAGACAAAAAATCAGGTAGACTAAGTTGCTGTGAAAAGGTCACCTAACACATGTCTGGGAGATGTGAATAGCACCCTAGTTTAGCACATTAAGAAGAGTATGTCTTTGCTAGTTCTTATCTGATTGTTGTGACAGAACTGCCATTCCCTAAAACGGTTTTCTCTGTTTGTTTTCCTTTGGTGACAAGATTTAGGTTTACTTTTTACCTGAAGATAAACACTTTGCAAACATCTGTAAATTTACTATGCCCTGCTCAGCTTGCAAATGTACTAGCTGCTTGTCCTATTTAGCATAATTTCCTTGCCTTTATAGATAGCATCTTGAATTTATTAGAAATTCAAAATCTTGGTTGCTGTAAACACAATTTTGCATATGACTTTTTTCTTTATCAGCTATGCCTTAGACAATATTTAATATGCAATGGCATACTGCTGCTTAGGGCTGCTTAAGGATGTGATGTGTAAAGTTTGGTGGTCTCTTTCCATCAGTGTGATAGCTGGAGCTGAAAATGCAAGAAAATACCTCTTTACTGAGTCTCCTTGAAATATGCCCTGACCAGGATTTGGAGAATTCCTAACATTTCTTTCATAAGGGAGAACCAAATCAGCATGGTTGGACTCTATCAAATGTATCTTTGTTCAGCTAGAATACATAAAGAGCTGCTAAACCATGAAATTGCTTCTGGAAAATTAAAACTTAGAAAATACTTCAGCAAAACAATCCCCCTTGTTTTACATTAACTTGTTGTCTTTGTATGTGTTGCTCGAAGCATTACCTTTTGGATTAATGGCAACTTGCTGATAGAAAATTATTGAGAATATCAAACTTTAGGGCTGCCATCAAAGCATTGCAAAGAATGTCACATATCCAAGTGACTGAGTTGTGTGTATATAAAGGTGTGTCAATGTCTGTATATAGACATACAGCGATATACTGTAAATTAGATTCTCATGATTAAGAAAGATCTGGGAATTGTTGCAAGAAGCTGTCTGAAAATGTCAACACGGTCATTAGAAGGAGTTGAAAAAATGTTAGAGTGTTCAAAGTTACTAAACAGTAAATGGAGAAACATCACTATGCCAGTGTACGGCTGCAGTTCACTGATCTCTAAAACTCATGTATAATAGATTTTTAAAAGTCATAAAGATACAACATAGTCTTCCCCTGCACACGAGAATTCCGTATTTAAATAGAACAAGACTTCTCAGCCTGAATTATAGAACCAAAATGTGAAACTAAATGCCAATACATTAATAATATGAAACACATAAGTAAGGAATGATTAGTCACTATAGGTTATGATGTAAGAACAATTGAACACACTGTAAAGTTATTAGATGAGGTTTGAAATACTAAGGAAAATTACTTTTACAGAGAAAACATAATCTGCATTTTGAAACTTATTCTCTGAAGATGTAGTATGCATTAGTATTATAAATAAATCTGTGACTACAGCTGATCAGAGTGGACCTCTGGCTCAAGCCTTAAAGCCACCCTAACAGAAACTTTTTAGGCCCAGTTATAATCACTCAAAGACTAATATTTGCAGACTGCAGCTACTCTACTACATATACAAAACACTTCATATTGATTTCATTAAGGCAGTTGTATCTTATCTTTAATATAAAGGTAAGATCTTACAAGGTCCTGCACCTGGGTCGGATCAATCCCAGGCACAGCTACAGGTTGGGCAGAGAAGAGATTCAGAGCAGCCCTACAGAGAAGGACTTGGGGGTGGTGGTCAATGAGAACATGAACATGAGCTGGCTTTGGTGTGCACTTGCAGCCCAGAAAGCCAACCGTATCCTGGGTTGCATCAACAGGAGCATGACCAGCAGGTTGAAGGAGGTGATCCTGCCCCTCTACTCTGCTCTCGTGAGACCTCACCTGGAGTACTGTGTGCAGTTCTGGTGTCCTCAACATAGAAAGGACATGGAGCTGTTGGAACAAGTCCAGAGGAGGGCTACGAGGATGATCAGGGGACTGGAGCATCTCCCATATGAAGACAGGCTGGGAAAGTTGGGGCTGTTCAGCCTGGAGAAGAGAAGGCTGCATGGAAACCTCATAGCAGCCTTCCAGTATCAGAAAGGGGGCTTATAAGGGTGCTGGGGAGGGGCTCTTCATTAGGAACTGTAGTGACAGGACAAGGGGTAATGGGTTCAAACTTAAATAGGGGAGGTTTAGATTGGATATAAGGAAGAAATTCTTTCCTGTTAGGGTGGTGAGATGCTGGAATGGGTTGGCCAGGGAGGCTGTGAGTGCTCCATCCCTGGCAGTGTTCAAGGCCAGGTTGGATGAAGCCTTGGGTGGCATGGTTTAGTGTGAGGTGTCCCTGCTTATGGCATGGGGTTTGGAACTTGATTTTAGGGTCCTTTCCAACCCTAACTATTCTCTGATTCTAAGATATCTTTATACTATATTTACTTATAAATACTTATCTTTATAATTTAAAATCTCTTTCTGTTAACTAAGAACATTAAAGTCATATTTTTACTAAAAACTCAAATATCCATTCTGACACAGAACTTCACACAACCAGAGACTGATTCTAACAGATGTGTGTAACTCAGACTGTACTGTGCCTAATAAAAGTTACACTGTTTGATGACATTGCATCTGATGTGACTTCTGTCCTGCTTCTTTGCTGTGCAGTAAGAAATTCCTCCATGGAATCTACATGTGATCTCATGGTGCAAGTGAGGAACACTTTCGATTAGGGGTAATTGTATTTTTTCTGCAACTTCTGTCAAAATTTGTTACAATGGTTTGTGTTAATTGTGATGGCAAGCACAAGGAAGATTATAAGTCAAAAAGCAAAACTCCAGAAGGCAATAAACCAGGAAATACTAAAGAGAAATTATTAAGAAAAGCAGAAGGAACAAGCTAGTAGAAATGTGGTGAGAAATACAAGCAGAGCTTTCATGTAGGACTTCAAGTAGAAGGGCAATGAGCTTTTAATTAAGATGCGGGAGACAGGCAGTAATTCAGGAAGTGTGGATGACAGATCAGACCACGAGGAAGATGTTAATCTTTTCAGTACACTTGTAGTAATAAAATTAAAAAGCAACAAAGTCACAATAATTGTTTCAGATTACCCAAGGTGAGGGGACATTCAGCATAACAGCTTGAACCTGACACGTTGAATTGATTAGGTTTCTAATTTAGGAATTGTGTCATTTTATCATAACTGGGCTCAGACAGCAACTCTGAATCTGTCTCTTCTAGCCTTACACAGTGAAGTACAGGATGCTGAAAAGAGAAGAACCTTTGTGCATTTCTGCTGTCTGAGAATGCTTTCAGACATTGTGATGTGTCACCAGCATAATTTATTTTCCTAGTTACTAAAGTAATGATTCCATTATTTATCCTTGTGCTTATTCTGGGGGAAAAAAAAGAAAGAAAGAAAGAATTGAGAGAGAGAGAGAAAGAAAGAAAGAGGAAGGAGGGAAAAAAAGGGGAGGGAGGGAGGGAGGGATGGG
>NDXB01018797.1:56159-71964 GCA_002631895.1 Agapornis roseicollis | reverse complement strand
AGGGAGGGAGGGAGGGAGGGAAGGAGGGAGGGAGGGAGAGAGGGAGGGAGGAAAGAAGGGAGGAAAGGAGGAAGAAATGGACCCGGTACAAATTTCCCTTGTGCTTTAGAATCTTCATTTAGAAATCTGTGGGCACTCAGGCTGGCTAATGATGTTTGACCCTGTTAGAGAAAGGACACAGCAGAAAATAAAATAGTGGTTTAGCCCTCTTATGGCTATGTGAACGACTGCTAGGAGCAAAATTAATTGGTTTGGAAAACATGTTCTTGTATGCAATAGAAAACAGTAATTTGAGGATTCTTTTCCTGGTGCAGTTCTTAACAAATAGTACTGAACTGATCCATATACCATCAATTATTGATAAGGCAGTATCTCATGCAGCTCTCCTAACATTATCACAAGAAAGGAAAAGTCATTATGGGGGAGAAAGTACTTCTGTTGCTGGTGCTGTGATCTCAACTGCTCCTTTTATAAAGGTAGAGACAGCTGTGCATGAGGAAAGTTAAAGAACTGGCCTGTTTGCCCGCTTACCTTATCTTTTAACTCAGGCTCTGCTACTTCTGTATAAATTCTGTACTTATGTACCTGCTGAAGGCATTCTTGGATTTTTAAATACTGAAGTCCAGGCCCATAGTCTGTTCCTGGAAACAGCAGGTTCGTGCCTGAGGACCACACTGGTGCCGGTAGGAAGGGGTTAGCTTTTTTTCCAGAATTTTGTCTGCCACTTTAAAATAAGATTTAAAAGCATGTCCTTTAGCTGGAGGAGTTTCACAAGAGGAGCCCTGATCTGAATAAGCTGTGTGACAGGCACGCCAGTGGGTGAAATTGCAGCCTTTTGACTGTCTGTCCACAGAGATGTTAATAAGGGAGGCTAAAATGTGTCAGTCTTGACAGGGGAGAGAGTCAGACGGACAAAATGTACATACCTGACCTGTTCCTGCAGGGTGAACTGGACTGGGAAAAGGAAAAATTATCTAAGAAAGGATGCATTCAAAACAACTTGACTGACAAGAAGCAAGAGCTCAGTAATTTTAAATAGTAACTGGTAGGAAAAGATAAAAACTCTCTCTCAGTAGTAGAGGTGCTTTAAATGATTGGGTGTTCTTAATTGTGTCCATGGCAGGGAGGTTGGAGCTCGATGATCTTAAGGTTCTTTCCAACCCAAACCATTCTGTGATTCTATGGTTTAATTAGAGCAACAGTGTTTCTGTGGATGGGGACAGAAAGAGATGCTGGCCTGGGAATGGGCAGCTATGAACACTTCTCAGAGCATCCATTCAGAAAAGGTCAAGCCTCAGTGGGCCCTGTGTCTCCTGGTGGTCAGTTTCCTTGTTTCTCTGTGGTTACCACAACAACATAATTGTTTTGTTGTGGTTCATTAGGGAAACAGGTGACTTGCTCTCAGTAACTCCCAGTTATTCAACTTTTATTCTTTTATGTGTTAACATCCTCTCTTTCTTTTGATTATTTGAATGTTTTTGAAATTAAATTGACGGAATAAACATTTAATGCACACTTTCATTTAATTGTGCAGAGGAATACAGTAAGCAAGAACCCCCAAAATACACCTCAAACATCTTTGGATTACTCTTCAAAAATATGAAGGAAATCCCCACCTCATAATTATTATATGTTATTTGCAACAGTTATTTTCATATCTTTATTATGCAAAGTAGAGGCTTGTCCTTTCTGTGTTGGTAATATATTCTGACAATGAACTTCTCTTCTAACACTGTATATTTCCCTCCTCTCTTTTTTTAGTAATTTCTCCAGGCCTTTCCTTTCTAGGGTACTAGTTTGAATTTTTTAGCCTCTGAAGTTCAGAGCCACCATAAAACTCTAGGTATCGCTACTCTTTCTTACCTGGAAGGTCAAGTCAGTATGCCGACAGCATGCCGGCTGTCCTCTCAAGCAAGAGGAGCTCAAATGAACCGTATGTTAAATCTCATCTACTGATCTACACGTGGCACTATACAGATACAGATATCGAACCAACAAACCAATCTGATTTTAAGTTGCAGCCATCAGAAAAAAAGTGGTCATATCTTTGAGCCTTACACCATCTCACTTTTTGCAGTTAGCATTGCTTACTATACAAGAGTTAAATGATTTCTGCTGTGAAATGCCATAAGAACAAAAAGACTTCTGAATAAAATCTTTGTATTATTTTAGCAAAAATCTCAGAAACTAGTGATTTCCATAGCATGCTGGGATTTTGGGATCATTTTATGTCTTTTTTCCTTCTTTCCTCCCCTTGCTTTTTTACAGTGCCAGCAAATGTTGGCACAGGCATTTTTCCCAATCACTGCAACTTACTTCAGTTTAACACTTCTCCTTTATTGACAGGTTAATAGAACAGCATTACACTGCTGTGGGGTGCAAAACATTGTGGTCCTTCTCCAATTGAATTATGCCAGCAGTAGTCCTTAAAATTGAAAAGCTGGACCAGCAAAACTGTGTTTTTCTCAGCAGAGCTTACGTAACCCATTTACCACATCAGTACAGTCTAACATCCTTAATGCACCTTCATGTGTACCAAGAGTGTTTTGCTACTACAGTACCCAACTATACTGGTGCGGTAAAGCACTACTAAAATGGAATACATTTGAGAACACAAATGCATACCTTAAAAAGCCCTATGCAGACAGAACAATACACTCCATTGTGAGTGACTTAAGCAAGAAGTATGTTCCCCAGCTCTTTTTGCTATTTGTTGCCCTCATTTTAGCTCACAGAATTTTTATTTGTGATAGTTACCTACTAACATTATTGTTGTTATTGCTGTTGTTGTTTATATTCATATCGCATTTTGAAGGCAAATTTGTTTCTCTAGAGGAGACTTCTGTCAAAGAGATTTTATCAACAGGACTAGCTGCTTTTTCTTCATGCCTTGAAACAAAGTCAGCTTTGAAAAAGTTTTATCACCCTACTAAGATAATGTTGTAGGCTGTTAAATCACAATCTGATTATTCAAAGCAGGTTAATCTTCAAATGCATAATTAATCCCACATCCTATGCATTGCAGCACAGCTCAAGCATTAAGTACATTAATCATTACTTTTCAGTAGAAGGTGAAATGAATAACATATAAGATTTGAGAAATATGAATTTTAATCAAGAGTACATTAAAAATGTATCATTTGGGATCTTCAAGGCTGAACCTCCAGATGACTGGCTTCATTACAGCATTGCTGAATGTCATTATTACTTGACAGCTGCTCTGTATCTGACATGAATGGGTTACTGGTCACAGCTCATGTCAAGCTGACAAGTCTTTACCTAGTAATTGCCACAGACTGCCACAAATCTGAAATTTACTTTGGCGATTCAGTCCACAGACAAAGATGAAACTAAAGGCAGAGAGGCAAGAGAAGCAGGCAGGACAGTGAGTGCTGTCTTTCCCTGTGATGCATTTTCTCTTTCAGGGCCAGTAACTCAGATTATTTTTAATTATTTTGTTGAAAATTCACACAGAAATTTTTTCAGGAAACTTTGAAAACTCTTCAGCAGAAAGCGGGTAGATTTAGATCAGACATTAGAAAGAAGTTCTTTACTATGAGGGTGGTGAGGCAGTGGCACAGGTTGCCCAGAGAAGCTGTGGCTGTCCTATCCCTACAAGTGTTCAAGGCCAGGTTGGACAGGGCTTTGAGAGATCTGGTCTAGTGGGAGGTGTCCCTGCCTGTGGCAGAGGAGATAGAACTAGATCAGCTTTAAGGTGCCTTCCAACCCTGACCTAATCCATTCCATTCTATCTCTATTCAATTCACTTTAGCAAAGTACACTGTATTTGATGTCCATTATCAATATATCCATTTATTAAATGCCTTTGATTTAACCAGGGACATTTCTACTAATGCTTGTCCTTTTATTGCATCTTACCATCTTTCTGCTATATTAAAGAGATATTATCAGTTGGGCTTTTTTAAAAAGAACCAATTTATAAACCCTGGTTTGGGCTAGAGCAACTGTTAAAAAGCCTATGTCTGGTTTTAAAAGTAAGTTACAAAGTGCTTTCTTTCTCTTTACCATCTTTTTTAAAGTGTAGCATTTTCTCTGCCACTTTAATAACAGGAGTTTTTTGCTTTTCAGCTTGATGACCTCCTTTATAAAAAGTCTGCTTTCAACTACTCCTTATTTTAGTGAAATAACCCCCTAACATTTTTCACAGCAACATGCTATGATGTAATTCCTTTTGGATTATGATCACTGTAAGAAACAATGAATAAAAAATGTCTCATAAGCAAAGCAGTAACTAAGCACATTTTCTTTGTACAAATACAGTATATTTCAAAATGTTTGTATGTGAAAGTTTTCCTTTAATAAGCATTGTACTTATGACGTTGGTGGAAGATGTGCTTGTCCTGAGAACCAGGAAAACATTTAAATTCACCATTTCTTAACACAGCTATTCCTTAACATGTGAGAGAAATGAGCTCTCTCCATTGCCAGCTGGAAAAGACTTAATTAGATTAGCAGCCACCTGTAGAGCCAATTAGGCTATTAGTTATAAATAAGGCACCTGACAAGCACAAGCTTTCTTTCTTCTCAAGGTTTTATTTGTGGTGTAGTGCTGTGGTTAGGAAGACTGTCATTCACAAACACTAGTTAAAACAGGTTCTTTAGATTCAGTTCTTGGAGACTTCACAAAGCTATCTGATGATTGGTAAGTAGTATTTAGAAGATAATAGTAATGATTTGGGTTATATTGCACCAGTCCTTTTCTTTAGTTGGAAGACTGAGGTGTTTTGGTTGTGACACCATGTCTAAAATATTGCTAAGAACTTTTTGTGTTTTACATACGTATTGTGAAGAAGCTGGAAGCTGTCTGTATATCTACAATAAATAAAAAATTAATGGATTCCCTTGATGACTTCTTACCATTGCTTCAAAAAGAAATCAGATCTTTCAGGGTATGGTCTGAGAGTGCTTTTAGTTATTAAAGCTACTTAAGTTGGAAAAGGAGCTGCTGTTACATATTTATGATGTCTTCTTAAAAATAAAGGTGAAAGCAAGAAAGCCCCTTATCTTTTACTAATAGAGAATTAGGTTATTAATTATGAATTATAAAGCCACTCTAAACCATGATGCTTGTGAGTCTGCTGAATTTACAGGGACAATCCTCAGAAAGTTATAATGGAAGAAAAGCTCAACAAAAAGAGGATGGCCTTTGAGAAGAATGAATTAAACAGAAGTTACAGAAAGTGGTTTTGGTTTCAGACCATGCTGCTTATTTAAGGGGATGTATTCGTCACTCAGCATGAATTATTTTTTTTGCAAAACACTCCTTCACAGTTTTAAAGAAGCAGAGACTGCTACTAGACAGCAACTTAGACTACAACAACCAATGTGCTTGTTGTCACATTTCTTAACACAGAGCCTTCATTTCATTGCTTTGCCTTCTGTCTAATCATGTACTTTCAAGCGTAAGTACTAGAAAATCTGGATTTTAAAAGCTAACAGCTTTTGTAACTACTGAGATCGAAGTATCAAATAATTTGAGCAGATGCACAGGATTGCATACATAAATCTTGGGCGTTACTTGCAAACTCTTTTGGAAATGTTTATTTGCGTGTTATGGAAAGGTTTGTTGCCCCTTGTTCTAAAATACCTGGTGCTGTCCTCAGATGGGCAAGTGTGAATTTGGTAAGATACTGGTATAATTTAATTAGGTATTGAGTTGGATGATCATATCTTATGGTCCCTTGGCAACATTCCTTCCTTGGAAGCAATTTAACGTGCTTGGTAAATTCTGTTCTCTATCATTGCTTGAAAATCTATTCCTTGAAAATATTCAGCTTTCCAAAGTTTAACTGGGGATGAGTCACAAAGCATCCAAATCTTCCTTTGCTCCTATTGGAACACTATCCACCAGGTGTAATTTAATTTTTTGCATGTGAATCTTCTTGTGGCACAAGAACAAATCCCTAGGATCAAGAGGGAACTTGGGCAGTATCAGTGTGGAAAGAATAAAGTTGATTCTGAGAAGGTAACCTCTAAAGTTGCATAAGAATTTTTACTGCAGCAATAAAATTCTCTGTAAGTGGAATTTGCTAAGCACAGAGGTGTTCAACATCTGGCAGAATTAGACCTTATGTTTATGATCTCTTTTTATTTTTACAGGTTAAAGGAGCATTTTTGTTTACAAATCAAAAGCTGGTTGCATCTAGAGGAGGTAAGTATGACTTCAAATCCCAATGTGATTCACTTTGGCAAGAGTCACATAAGAACTTTTTTTCTAGGAGTTGGAGGTTAGATTTTTCATGTGTATTTTAATTGTATGCTTATTAATATTACAGTAGCATCCCACAGTCCTCAGCTGGAAGCTCTTCTGGCACTATGTGGCTGTGTTCAGGAATTGCCTGATAGTACTGAAGTTAGGCTCAACTGAATGGGATAACTAGTTGTTACTATTGTTTGATTCAGGATAAAAGGCTTAGAAAGAATTAGAAAGACATCAACACTTATACAGTGCTTAGTCAGTTTTTACGTGTATCTTTAGTTGCTGTAGTATCATATGGGATAATTTAAAGAACAGCTAATCGATGTGCTTACTCTGAGAGACCACTTAGTTTCAGCTATACAGTCCTGCCAAAATGAAAGGTGACAAGGAAAACAGAAGTTGTGCATAAAATTAACAGTGAATAAAGAAAATATTGAACAAATAAAAAAAAATTGAAAGTTATATTTGCCTAGTTATAAAACTACTTATTCTCACCTCTGTATTGGATTTATGTCTATTAAACTAAGTAAAAAAAATCAAGTCTCAGCAGTTGGAGTGCAACATCACTCAAGGTTTTTAAAGCTACAATGGAAATACTGGTACCAATGCAGCCAGTATGTAAACATTGCCTGTGAGGGTAACCACAGGCTTCCTTGTCCATTGTTTAGTTTTAGCATGCAGGGCTATTTTTCAACAGCATCAGTGTTGCTCAGCCAGAGAATCAGTCCAATGTTTCCTTTGCAAAAGCATTTTCGTTCTGTCCCTTCTCTTGTTATCAAATGAGTAAACAAGTTTATCTTGTTTGTAGAGAATGAAGGTGTATTCTGTTCTGCTGGTTGCCAGGAAATAAGGTACAGAAGAATCCTTCAAGCATCCCCTTTCTGGATGCAAGCCCAGGCATATGAGAACTGATCCTCAAGCACTGGTTAGATCTCTGCCCTCTGTAGTACTTAAAAGTCAAGTTACTGTTTCAGCCAATGGCTATTACTCTAAGATCATACTTTGAATGAATAAGAGGATAAACTATCCCTGCTTCCACCTTGTGTACAGGCTGGAATATTGGCCTGGACTAAGCTGTTGCTACGCCATAAGGAGATTGTAGGTTAGTGTCAGATACAAATTCTGGTATCCATACATCTGAGGCAATATTTTTACCTGTGTGTTTATACATGTATGTAAGAGCCAGCATCAAGAAGTTCTTTTTATCCTTTCTAAACTCTTGATAACACTACAGATAGAAGACTACAGTAGTACTATGCAAAGAAAAGCACCAAACTCCAAACTTTTTTTCTATATTTTATGCTTTTCCATTTCCAAATCACAGCACACACTAATATGGATCTAAGAGTTTTCAGACAAAAGTAATAACATCTTGCTATTTTGCACAGCTGTCTATATACCTTCTCTTTTTGATGCCAGATGTTTTAATACAGACTTTTCTTAAGATTAGTAAATACAAAGTGTACAGCCTCACCCACTGCCCGCCAAATCCTGACATAAGAGTTTAGTTCCATAGGCAACACAAACAATGCACACTTCCTTGCTCTATGATTCTCTGTAGATAGAGCAGAAAAAGTAAATAATTTTATTAATATCTACCTAAAAGCTGTGCATAAAGGTGTCATTATTTAAGAATTCTGTGTTGCTCAGGGCATTTTAAGTGTGGGAACTTTTTTTAATCACTGATCTCAGCCTTCTTAATCAGTCTCAAGTGATTCAAATTACTCCTACTGGAAGTATACACAGGAGAGAGCACTTCAAATTTTCAAGGATGTACTCCAGACCATAGGCTCTATACAAGTGCTTCTCAACAGGCCACCTGGCTCTTTTTAAGTGTAATAAATATTCAGTTGCTAACAAAATGTTACTTGGAGCATGCTCTTTCTCTGTGCTAGGTCATCTCTAGCTGAAGGGTGTCACCTTAACATCAATCAACAGTGTGCTCTCCTTGTAGTGCAGTTAGTAAAATGGTCTCCCTGCAAGGAAAAACAAAAAGGCAAGACTCTCTGAGATCTTTTCTGTTCCCAGAACTGTTTGTTCAGCTTTGGCACAGAAATAAATCAGAAGTGTGCTGTTCCCAGTGACCAGTGGATATTCTAATGTACTTGTAGAAATTTGGAGGTCTGCTGAGACGTCAGTGATGTAGATAGATCTTGTATTTTGCTGTAGCCATTAGTGAAACTCCTATGCTTTCAGTATTGGAAGATTTGGGCCATTTTGACAGATTTTGACTTAATCAAAATACATCTTTAACTCAATACATTTCAACATAGTGGCCAATAAAGATGCATGGCTAACTGATATAATGTGAAAAAGCTGTGTTGTCCCTGACCTTGATCATAATCGTAATCCAAATCATTCTAGTTCAGGAATTGTGTAAGTCCTTGAGCTATGTGAAGTTATTCTTCACCACTCTCATGTGAAATTAGTACACATTTCTTTCAAACAAGGCTTTTTTCAGGTTTCCAGATCCTTAATTATTTTTGACAAGAATGAGAAAAATCCAAAAGACCATGCATTAAAATAGAAGACTGTAACTCCTGTTAAATTTCTACTGATTTGCTTTGTGATCCATACAGTGTGAATACTGCAACAGATAATGGAGCAAATTTTGTCAGTTCTTTTTCACATCTGCTTTTGCTTACCTTTACCTATAAGCTTTTCATTACATTACGGAGCATTTCTGAAAAGCACTTTGTAGTTCAATTACACATCCTTCAGATACGTTGCTTGGAAAGTTGTGTTGGTATGCAAATTCTGGCCTTCTATAAAGGGAATAAGAAAGATGCAAATTTTAAAATAGCCTATAAAATAAGAAATTCTTAATCAGTGGTTTGGTACATCAAAGAAATGTTTACTAGGCTAATGATCCAAAGAAGGCTCATTCAGGACATGCAGGTGCTCAACCAAAGCATAGTTTCACATTTTATCAATATAAGCTAAATTAAACCATTATTAAAGAGTACAGTCTTTAATTGATATCTAACCATTCATGTAAAACAAGCAAATATTTTCGTGCTTCCAAGAAACATAACTGAGCTTGCCAGATAGGTAAGCTAAGCAGATCCACATCTGAGCTAAGCTGCTGGATCTTTTGTCTTATCCAATGCTGGAATTGATCCAGTGCTATTTGCACAACTTTTGATTTAGCAGTTATTCCATAAGGGTATAAGCGTTCTACAAGATCATTTATACAGAAAAGATATATTCATTTTTGCCAAAAAAAAATCAACAAAGTAGGATTAAAATGTGCTAGACTCTAGCAGAGTATTAAATGCTTTAGCCTCCTCTTCATTCTGTATGTATGCTACTAAGAAAGACATCTGGTTTAGGAGATGAGCCCTTAATGCAAGTCTTACTTTTGTTGGAGAGTTAGAATATCGATTGCTTTCCTGTTTTCAGGACTAGAGAAGAATCTTTTTAGGAATAGTCTGAAACAACACTAAAGATGCAAAACCATGAACGTAAAAAATAAAAACAAAAGAAACAAACAACCAGTGTTACCTACCAAGTACGTTGATGGATAGTTAACTAACAAATGTGTTATTTTAAATCTTTCTTCTGATACATCTAAGTTACCCCTTCTGCTTCAAGAAAACATGGATGCCACTGTTTGATATCACAGAGGAGAGAATATTGGCACCAGTGTACTAGAGGATAAGGGTGAGAACAAAACCTAAGTTTGTGTATGTCTTGGGGTGTATTCCAATCCGCACAGGTTTCTCAGCTGAGTGGGTCATTTTTGCATTTTGGTGTTTCCCTGCAGTGCATGTAAGAATGTCCTTAGCATCCATCATGTGACTATTTAGACATCTCTTCTGAGGAAGGAACAATGTGTTTTATTTTAGTGGTTTGTGCTTAGTTCTGTTTTCAGGCATTTGGTTTGGTGGTGTTTGTTGTTGCTCTGGTTTTCTTGGAGGGAGATGATTTCATTTATCATCTTTGTCATCTTTTTATTATCTTTTTTTTTTTTTTGGCATGTTCATTTATTCATGCATCTGTTGGGCAAATCTGTGAGCGGCTTTGCAGCATAGAAGTCANTTTTTGTTTTTTTTTGTTTTTGTTTTTTTTGGGGGTTTTGTTTTTTTTTTTTTTTTTTGTTTTTTTTTTTTTTTTTTTTTTTTTTTTTTGGCATGTTCATTTATTCATGCATCTGTTGGGCAAATCTGTGAGCGGCTTTGCAGCATAGAAGTCAAGTGTAATCTAATGGTTAAAGGGCAGGGGTATAGAAAGGAGGGAAAACAGAATTGCTGAAATCCTGTTAGCCCCCTCCTTTTCAATTAGACCTGCTCTAATATAGCATGAACATGCTTCAGAAGCAGATCAAAGAAATAAGCCTTCCATTGTAACATAAATTGATAATGGTTTGATACATCTTTCTTTCCCAGAGGGGATACTTCTTCAGAAATCCTTAAATTGTATCTCTCATTCTGTCACCATTAAGATTTCTCTGGTGCTTTGCATGAAGGTTTTATTTATTTAATTTTATGGAAGCCTTTGGAATGTATCTTTACAGGAATGTTTTTTACCTGCCAACTTTCTCTATGTGTGTATGTAACTTCCTCTGGCATTGCCGAGGTAGAAATCTGAGTGCTTACGTAAATGAAGCTGAGTTCAGTTTCAAAATATAAAATCTAACAAAATTTCAAGTGATAAGTATTTAAATTAATCAAAATAATTCAGCATTAAATATCCCCGTTTTAAATAAAGCAGCACTGATGTTGCTTTGCAAATCTCTTACCTTTGGTTTATAGGTTTTGAGGTGTTTTCTGCATTTCTTTTGGATAATTCAGGGTTGCCTTTTCCATTCTATAAAGTAAATTGCCAATGTCTTTTTTCCCACTCTTGACAACAAAGAAACATGGTTGGTTTCCTTACTTTTTACATTTAAACAGCAAAATCTGTACCTGCAATCACAACTCAAAATGAATCAGCAGTAACTAGAAGTATACAATTTTAACCATGAATGTAAAATATAAGGAAACTGAAGCACATATGTTATAAAATGCACCGGGTGTGCTGGAAAAAGTATAGTCACCCAGATTCCTAGTATAGATCAGCATGACTTCATTATTTGCAACAATGCTGGATCAGCCCAGTTCACCTCATAGTATGAGCTCTAAAATATTTGTTGAGAGTACACTTTGGCCCCTGTTGGATCGGCATTTTCAGAATGTATTTTCTAATGTGAGAAGAAAGTAACACTGCTTTACACAGGTGTTGATATGTACCCTTTAATGAAGGGAAAACACAATATTCTCTTAGACTTAGACTTCTAGGAGTTATTATGCCTGAATAACTAAAGGGAGTGAGAGGGAGACATGGAAATTGTAAGCAGACCTGTATTCTGAAAGGCTTTGTTACTGCTAATCTGATGAGAAATGTAATTTATAATGTCCTAGATTTGATTCCTAAATTATATGAATGTCAGCAAATAAATATGCAGCTTTGTTGATCTTAAGGGTTTGACTGCACAGGCTAAATTAGTTTTTGCAAACACAACAGTAAAATGTAAAGCTTCTGAGGAAGGCCTTGCAATACCTAGAAGACAACTTAATGCTTGTTTGTTTGTTTTTCCTGGGACTATAAAATTTTACTGTTTGCAAGAGAATTTTCATTTTTGGTAGATAAATAACTGACCATCATCAGATTCACACAGGAGAGAAACTACAGATTTTTTTCCTTTCTTTGGTCTGAAGGCTGGCTTAAGTCTGCTCAGATCCCATCTCACTTCAGTTCATTTGATGACTGTTTTCAGCAAGCCCATTCTGAAGCCAAAGGCAGGTCCAAGTCAGTGATATGGTCATATCAAACAATCCCCACAAGCCAGATATGGAAGGTCACAGCATAGCACTGAGTTTGCTGTCTGCCTGCTTCCTTAGAAGTGGAAAAAAAATAAGCAGAATAAACAATCTTGTGTTTTGCACCTGCCAGTACATAGATAATTAATCTTAGAAACAATTGTTTGTGATCTGAAATATATGATGTGGAGAAATCTGGAGAGGGACTTTTTACAGGGACATATAGTGACAGGGCAAGGGTGAATGGCTTTAAACTGGAAGAGAGCAGATTGAGATTAGATATTAGGAAGAAGAGTTTTACTGTGGCAGTGGTGAGGCTCTGGCACAGGTTATCCAGAGAAGCTGTGGTTGCCCCATCCCTGGCAGTGCTCAAGGCCAGACTGAACAGAGCTTTGGGCAACCTGGTTTAGTGGAAGGTGTTCCTGCCCATGGCAGGGGGTTGGAACTGGATGAGCTTTAAGGTCACTTCCAACACAAACCTTTCTATGATTGTATGAAATTCTTTTCAGTCCATGGACCATTTCAAAAGCATCTGTGAGACATAACTGCTTGATAGCAGGCTTAAATTTTCTGTAAATGATTTACACTTTCTCTAGTTAGTACTCCACAAATCAAAAACTGTTGTACGCTTCCATAGAGAGGTTTAGGGATGTGTGGAAGGGGAAATCTGCAGCACAAAGCTGTTATTCACGTGTGACTTGGGCTGCAAATACACGAACAGATGCGCTATTCTGAACTGCTATGGCAGAACAGTTTGAAAAAAATAATCTAAAGGTTTGAGAACATTGCAAATATTCATCCCTTGAGAAATAAGGATAAAAAAGGAATAAACCAAATATTTTTCTTTAGGTTATTTTATTCCCTCCCTCTAAGCAGAAGCAAATAATTTATTCTCTAGAGCACTGAAAGGTTAGTCACTTGGGGAAAAAAATGAAGATGTGAAGAATAGCTAAATAAATAGAGCTAAAAATGTTAAATGCCTGGGGATAAAGAAGATAACAAAGCAAATACTTCTGTGTTTTTCAAATTGATGGTTAGAGTGTCTTTGTGAATTAGTTTAAATAATACGCTACCTTCTGCATAACAGGAATTGTCACTGGATGAAAAGGAAAAAAAATATCAATTCAGACGTTGTGAAAAACTGTGACCAATATTCAGCTGTCTAGTGAGCCACTACAATTCAGCAGACTGAGTTCCCCTGCTGTTGGAAGGCACTCTCCCATGCGTGCCCACCAACAGGCAGCAGCAGCTAAACTCTTCCCAGAGTTGCCAAACTGTGGGAGTCCTGCATGAGAGGACACTCAGGAGGTTAATGGTAGAGTGTATTCAAAGGTTATTATACAATGGCATTCCTAACCATCTCACTGGGATAGGAAAAGTAATTGGATCATTACACATAGAAATCTGTTTTAAAAAATACCTTTTCTCTCCATGGAAGCCTTATCTGGGTCTTTCCTGAAACGTTAAAAGGAATGCGGTTTGAAACTTGATCAGAAATCCCCAGGGTTCAGATTTGCATCTGAACATTGCAAAAGTACCAGCTGGAGACATTTAACATGTAGTAATTCATCTATAACTTAAGGGCAAGGGGCAAAAGAAGACTTTTTCAAGGTATATAATAAAATTCCTGTTACTTAGTCTCAAATGTCTCTTGAGTAGATTATTGTGGTTGCCTAAGCTTTTGCTAGTGCTGGACACTGCAAGTCAGTATGTATTTCACACACTTGGGGTATGGGGCCAAAGAATGAAACAGTGGTTTTAAATTCCAGTTGATCATTTCAGGAAGCTGATGTTCAAGCTTCTCTAGCAAAAAAGTGCCTAGTATTAGAGCCTTGTGATTTGCAATGTGCACGTGCTGTTGGTATTGAAAAGTCTGGAGATTTGCGGGGTTTTATTTAAAAACAAAACCAAAAAAGTTGCTTTTTAACAACTTTCTTTGTGCTATTTTTTTTTTTTTTTATTCTGCTCTCAGTCTCCATGACTCCCATGGCCAAAGCACATTAACATTTAGAGAGCGGTGTTTGCAGGAGTGCAAATCTGACCTCTGTGTTCTCCTGCTAATTCTGTCACTTTCTAATCTACAGTTCAATGATTGGAAAAGGCTTCCTTAGTTGCAAATACAAATTTAATGAAAGATGTTCTAAATTATGTTCTGATTATACACTCAAATCTGCTTTATAAGACTTCTTCCTGCTACACATTGTAGTCTGCTTTCATTCCCTTGATTCTTACAAACCACTTAGTATTCCTACAAACCAGTTAGTGTTCCTGCAATCCAAGCTGATTCCAAGACACGCAGAAAGAGAATGGAGGTTTGGCTGCAGGCCACTACATGACTGACAATGAAGCCATTTGAACAGAAAGATGCTTTTTCACACAGTGCACTTTGTGTTGGAAACCAGAATTGTTGCTTAAATGATCTGACCCTTTTCACAATTAGGCCCAATTTGGTTAATTTTGTCAAGGACTGTGCATCCTAGGACACCGTGTCCTCCTGACTTGGTAAATGATCTGTCCTACATTTTAGAGGTTTCAGAGCAACATATTATTAAAAAGCATACATTCTATACAATGTAACAACAGAACTGAGGCTAGTCCTGGCTCCAAGAAAATTATTTACAATGGCTAAAAGTTATTTTCTCTCTACACTGTGTAACTGTTTCTTTTATTAAACTTATTAAAACCACTTTAAGCTTTGATGTTCTGCAGCTTTTTGGCTGATGTTTCCATCAGATGTTATTCATCCTCCTAAAGAATATGTTCCTTCAGAGAAGATAGTGACAGTGCTTAGTACTTTATTCTTGTTTAAGTGCATTTAGAATGCATCAAAGGGACAGAGCTGGAGGTGATAGTCTGCTATCTACTTTATCCACAGGACACAAAAGGCACAAACTGTACTAATCTTAGTTTTTGCTAGTACCTGTGAAGTGGTGATCATTCTTGCTTATATATATGCATGTTCTTCTTACATCCTCCTTATCTGTAATCTTGGCTGGCGTTTTCTCTTCTTGGCATCAGTTTAATGACATATTGCTATGAGTATCCTTGTATCTATACTTGCTGTAAAAGTTTATCAGACAAATAGGTTTCGTACAGGCAAGAACCTAATCACAGAGGATGATTCCTTTTGTTCTTCTGTGGGCAAGCACAATGGAGAGGATTCCAAGGAACTGATTTCAAAGTAGTTTCTGGTAAAGAAATCCAATGTTTTGTAAGGCAAGGGTTCTACATTGAGCACCAAGATATTTTTGAAGCAGTATGAATAGAGTTTGTAGAATTATTTCAATGATAAGATAAAAGTTTAGGCTTCATTGAAAAAAAAACATTTGTCTGAATTTTAAGACCATCTTATGAAGAATGTCTAAATAGTCTTCATTTTATAACCAACAAATGCAACTTCTTGCTTTGGAGATATGTGTAACATTTCTAGGTTTTATAGTTGTTGTGAGGATGATGTTGCAAATCTCCACTTACAAATACAAGGAAATTCATTGTTTCTTCAGATCAAAGGGCACAATATTTTTGGTGGGAGACTTCAAGTGTGCTGCAAAGTTTTATGGCTGGTGAAAGAAATTGGATTTAGGTTGCCCAAGAACACACTGTATGTTTAAGCGGATAAAATACACTGGTCTTATGGTTAGATATCATATTTTCCTTTTCTAAGCCAAAACTGGCTATGTGCTTGTTCATTATCTCTTTTACAATTACAGATAACTAATAGTTAAAATGGGCAGCTATGTACTGTGGCCCCCCCTCCCCCTTTTTTTTTTTTTTTTAGAGCATC
>NDXB01018797.1:0-56103 GCA_002631895.1 Agapornis roseicollis | reverse complement strand
TGTTTTTTTTTATTGGTTTTTTGTTTTTTTTTCTTTTTTTTTTTTTTTTAGAGCATCAGATAGTTTTCAGGTGGGATAGATTTCACAACAGACTTCACTTCTCTTTAAAGCACTGTTAGTAATACAGTAGCTTTGTAGGTTTGGACTAGTATTTTCAACTTCCCTCACTACTTGAAACAATGCTGCATTATCACTTCCAGACATATAACAAGTACATCTTGACTACAATCAGTTTTCTCATCTCTGCCATTTCTAACAGATGGAGGGTTCCACAACCCTCTTTCCATTATGGTTAGAAACTTTCTTCTTATATATGTCCCCAAAATGCGTATGACCACCATAAGGTCATTTATTCTTAAGACAGTACTGGTTTATAGTTCTTTCTCTTCTTTAGTGTTTAATCCAACAGGTATATCTAGAGGCATTAAGTTTATTCCCTTTGGCCTTCATTTTTTCAATACTAAATTATCCCAGCTTCTTTTCTGTCCTATCATATGAACAGACTGTGTATCACTTCTATCTGTCCTTATGGCCCTTGCACTGCCCTAGCCTTGCGCTAACATTGCTTTAAAAATTATTGCCCAGAAAGACAGTTTCAGGTTATTATTTTTGTGTTTTCAACATAAGTGAACTTTTTGTGGATTGTGTGAATTGAGAAGTGGACAATAAAGGATTATCAGTCCTAAACTGGACTCGCTAATCTGAATAAGGGGGCAGATCTCTGAGGGAAGCAGAGGGGACAGAGCAGCTCTCTAGAAGCTGAGTAAGGGAAAAGCAGGTAACACTTTGGGTGTAGCAGAGGTGCTGCTAAACTGTGATGCTGGAAAAAAGCTGTTCTGGGAGCTGGGTGGGTTTGTGTGTGTGAGTGCGTGCATGTGTGTGTGTGAGTCAGTCAGAGAGAANTTGGGTGTAGCAGAGGTGCTGCTAAACTGTGATGCTGGAAAAAAGCTGTTCTGGGAGCTGGGTGGGTTTGTGTGTGTGAGTGCGTGCATGTGTGTGTGTGTGAGTCAGTCAGAGAGAAGGTATCTAAGTGACCTGAAGCAAAGCCAGAAAATTGAACCAAAGTTACTTTCTGGTTGGAGCTTTGTCCAGAGCTGAGCTATGACCCCAGAAAATATGAACCTCTTGCAGTGTGTGGAGTGGAGTGGCTCTATAAAGGTTATTGCGGAATGAGAGAGTAATGTGATGGGACAACATGGCTATGCAAAATAGCTTTTTAATGTCTAGTGTACTTTTAAAAATTGAAGTACACTCAAAACAACACAACTTAGGGGTTCCTGGTGGGGAAGAGAACTGAAACTGAGCGTAAGGAGTTATTTGGTCTTAAATTTTAAGAAGTCAAAATGTGCTGCATTTTTTCTTAAGAATAACTCTAAAAAGAATCAAATCATGCTTGATTGAGTCTAGATTTAGTCTGTAATGTCACAACCAAATTCTAACTCAAGCTATTAACATCTACATTTTTCCTGTAACCTCCGTTAGAGGAAACAAACTTCCCAATTTGTCTTTAAGATCTTGTGGGCCCTCTTGAACTCTGCCATATAATGTGCCAAAGGCACATTGCTGAGGAATGGCTGATGTAATTAGTCCATGTTGCTTTGAGATGGAGGGAAAGATCTTTGGAAGTACAAGCATTATGTAAAATGTTATATGGTATTGTCTTGTCCTCAGGGTAAAAAACTTCCTTAAGGATTATTTATGTCTAGACCATTTATAAATCTACCGTTTAATTACCAGTATGTGATAAATTTGATCATGTTTTAGACTTAGCCTTTTCAGTGGCTGTCATCTGTTTTGACTTATATTCCTATTACAAAAATATAACAGAATTTACATATGGGTGCCTACTTTTCTTCATTATGAGAGCTGCTGCTTGTAAACAGAGTGTTTTGATGGCTTCAAGTAAGATCTAGAGTTCCAACAAACACAGACCACAGTTTTATGTATTTGTATTTTTCATCAGGGTAGCCTTCATAGGAGACAGCATTCATGTAACTCTGGAAATGAATACCAGCATCTAAGTAACAAAAGCTGGGTATGAAGTGGCTGGTTATGCTGACCTAAATTCATAATTAACCACTCTCCAACAATTATACTGGGCCTTCATCTTGACTTAGTTCTTCTAAATTGCTCTGGAGCAAAAAGGAATTGTAAGCTATAAGGAATTCGTGGAGGCAAATTCTTAGCCTTGACAAGAGATAATAAATGGATATAAATTGGGGCAAATAGCAAGAAATTTAGCTAATCCTCTTTCTCCCCTCCAGCCACTGCCCATCTCTTCAGACTCAGTCTTTTTCCTGGCACTGTAACTGAAGGTTCATCTTCATCTTCTGCAAATGCATTCTAGATATGGTATGAAATTATTTAGTATGCTAGAAAAGAAACAGACTGAATGAATGCAAAGCTCAGAAGTGTTGCCTGACTTCTGGCAGCTGTTGACCTGCCCATAAGCCATGCAGGCATCTGTGTGATGTCAGCTCTTTCCCTCTGTCAGCAGTGGATGCAGAACACATGGGAGGTGTTTTGACATCCCTGTGCCTGTTTCTCACAGCCCCAATTACTGTAAAGTTCATGTTGAGAGTCTCTGCAGAGTATGCGCCAGGTGTATTTTCTGATGCTTACCTTTTAGGATGACACTGGGGATTTTTCTCTACCCACACTGCTGCTTGCGATCTGAGAACACTAGCAGCCCTCAAACATTTGGCCTTTTCTGCTTTTCATTTCTGAAGAGCTAACAACAAATACTTCTTCTCTCATCTAAATACTTCTTTTCCAAGAATCTGTCTTCTTTATTTCCAAAGAAAATAAACTGTCTTCTTACTTTATAAACTGCTCATAATTCTGACTGGTGTTCTTCTGAACTCTATATTTGTCCTTTTCTCTAAGAACACATTTCAAACTGGACGTTGCCTTAGCCAAGCAAGATCCCACCAGTATCAACCAGAGTAAAAGAATAACCCCTTTCACATATGCTTATTAATATACCCTGGAGTGTCATGTTGAGATTTGCCTTTTTTGTGACAACTTAACTGCTTTGAATTGTTTTGTTTGCTATAACACCAAAATTATTTTCTACCCTATGGCTCCTAATAAATTATCTCCCCCTGCTTCATCTGTGTGTCTATCTCCTTCTGAAGTGTAGCATTTTGTCTCTGTGGCATTCCAACAGAGACCATTTCTGGACTATATAGATATCAGTACCATGTTGATCATGCTCTTTAAAGCTATTAAAAAAAGTTGCCTCTTTTCTCTCTAAATGTGCACCTCTTTCATTATTCAAAGTACTAAATAATGGTAAACATGCAAACTCTTTGTTCCATGGGACATCTAAGGGCAAATCATGTTTGCATTCCTTTAGGATGAGGCATACACAGTAACATTGTCCAAATCTTTCCACTTGCTTACACAGTTCTTCATGACATTCTTGTAAAGTCTTGCCACAAACACGCTATAGCTACACTTGCCCCTTTCCATTGCAGAAAGAAAGATGTATGAAACTTCATTAAGACATAATAATGTGTCATGAGTCATAATAATGACAAAATACAGAAATAGAAATAAATTCTGGTAACAGTGAACAGGGACGGGGGAGAAGCTTGATTTAAGCTTTGTCTTAGAAGCTGTTTTTTATTGTGCATTTTTAGTTTGGCGATTTAATTTTTGTAAGATTTGGGATATGTGATACTTAAAATTATTAAGAATTAATGGAAGAAAATTGGATTACTGTGGATAATTTACTATTTAGGCAAACTTGTAGTTCAGTATTTAGTGTCTCCTGTTTTCTGCTAGATTTGCCAACAGTTTTGTGAGTAATGGTAACACATAAGCGCATGCTTGCAGCAGAGAGGTTGCACCAGGCAATGCTTTCTTGCTCCCTATGTAGAAATAATTTCTACATTTCCAGGAATTTCTTTTGGACAGTTCACTTATTTTCTTGTTAGAGATACAGAAAACAGTTCTACAGTGTTTTAATGAGACCCTTATCTGAATAAATTCCTGCTGCCTTCGGGATATTAGTAAACTACGAGAACTTACTGATTTTATGTTGAAGTCCATCAGCTGTATGTTGAAGGCTGGTTTGCTCTAGTTCCTCAGTAGTCAACATAAATGATATTCACTGCAGCAGTGAATGGGGTTAGAGTGACCATCTCTAAGTCCATGTGAGTGAAATTGTTATTTATCTATCAGAATTTGTACCAAATTAGCTGTAATTTTTGAGATCATAGCTGAAGAAAAAAAATGTGGGTTTATGTATTCTGTCTTTCGAGGATGATTGTGACTGAAATCAAAAAGTTCAGACTTACATTTGACCAAAGAAGAACAAGCTGAATTTTATTGAATTAGAAAACTGGAGTTATTTAATTAATTCAAAATACTCATTCTCAGAGTTCAAAATCCTTCAAATAAAAACATAACTATTCTTTTACCTAATCCAGTTTATTTAAAAGGAAAATAAAAGCTCAAATACCTTAAGCTTCACTGCCATTTCTGCTTTAACTGGGATTTAATGAGATCTCCCTCTCTACAGAAATTGTATTCCTCCCTCAGTCAAACTAACAAGCAAGAGCTAGCATTTCATCTTGTTTGCTAATCATCAGTCATCGAGCAGTAATTTTTTCCCTAGCTGCTTAATTCTAAGTTTCACACTCAATGTGCTGAACCTGATAATAAGAAAGTCCAGGTAATTTAATGTTACTTTTATCATTTTTGTGTGGTTGGCAATTTAATAGCTAAAATAATCACATAAGAGTTCTTGCATTTAATGTCTCAGCTAAAAAACTTTCCATTCTTTAATAGATTTAGAGAGCAGATTGTTTTCTTGCACTTTGTCAAGCTTTTCAGAGCAACACCACTTCATTTTCAAGAATCTTAAACCCCGAAAACGCCACCATCTGCTTTCTTTCAGAACCATTTTATGGGGTTTTAGAACAGAAGACAGTTTCTTGGAAAACTTGAATATGCAGTTTTAGCCTGCTTTACCCTGTGAAAGTTAGGGTCTAGTTTGAGCTAAATTATGGTTAATGGTGACTGTTACCTATTACCTTTGAAGGAGTTTTGATCTTCTTGCCCCATGTCTACTCTTTCCCCAGAGAGAAGGGCTATGAGTGTGTGTGTGTGTGTATATATATATATATGTATGTCATTAATGTCCTACTTATGTGAATTATGTTCAGAATTTTGCTGCATGTCTACATATTGCATAGTTCATTTGCTTAAGACTGAAAATGTAGTTCTTGTATCCATTGCCTATCCTGTGTCATGAAGTAAAACAGAATTTCTTTCCAGTAGCTCTTTTATTGTGAATAATTGGTGACAACAGAGCTGCTACTGAATATTGCGCATTGTTAAATAATACAATGTTGTTATTAGAAGTTTTAGCATAGTTTCTCCAAAAAAAACATGCTGCATAATTCCATTTGTATAGTAGCTCCCTCACATTCTTGAAATAGAAGAAATACAATGTTATTTTGGTTTATTTCAGCAATTATACAAGGATCTGGAAGAGTTCTCCGAAAACAGCATTTCCAAAAGGATTTGCTATTCGCAGCAAATCACACTCTCCCCAGCATGTTTTGACATGCCATTGGGTAAACAACCAAATCAGTACATTGTATGAAGATTAAAATCTTCTGAAGCATTTTCTCAACAAATGGTATGGCTCAAGAAGACAGTTTGATCCCTAGTTGTACAGGAGAGCAGTGTTCTGTACAGTAAAACTAATAACAGCAAACAGCTAGAGACTGTAATAACAGGTACGTTACAAAATCAGTCAGGGAAGCATATGTCATTGTTAAAAGTGACTGGGCAATTTCTATAGCAACGTGGAGGGTCAGCTCCTCCAAATCAGTAAAGCCGTCCTGCTCACCAGACACAGTGCCAATTGACTGGAAATGCCAACTCCACTCATCAGTATCTATTTTCTTTTGTCATACACTAAAGGTTGTCAGGACCTTTTTACATAGATCTCAGTTTAATTTGAAGATCACAAATCTGAATACAGTTGGGATGGATTTATTTATTTTTTTAATATTATCCCATTGTTTCCACATTGAAGATTTCCAAAGCCATTTATGCAGAGAACAAGCAAAGATGTGTTCCTTGTGCGTGTGAGGTTCTACATGTTGTTGTCCTCTCCTTTTTAGAAGAATCCAACCTGTTTCTCTGGGTGCAGTTAGTTTGCTCTGTGCATTGGCATAAGGGAAATTAAGTCACCATACTTCTTCATTTTTATTTTCTTCGGGACTGAAATCCATTTTTTTTTTACATGTATGTCACAATGGATGTGAGAAACAGGAACTGAAACATAGGCTGCATTTTAAAATCCATTTGCTACTTCTCATTTTAATATGTGATTTCTGAATAATTGGACTCTGAGTAGTGGAAGGAACAAAAGGAAGGAACAAAAGGTATTAAGCTGTAACACTGAGCTACCGTTCAGTCTGTGATGTTTCCTCAATGTGTGCAATGTAGGGAGAGGTGCTCATCTCCTCTCTCTGGTGACCAGCAACAGAAGACAAGGAAATGATCTGAAACTACATCAGGGAAAGTTCAGATTAGATATTGGGAAAAGGTTCTTCACCTGAGAAGGTGTTTGGTCACTGGTTCCCCAGGGAAGTGGCCATAACATCAACCCTGCCAGAGTCCAAGGAGTATTTGGAAGATGCTGTTAGCTGGATAATTTAGCTTTAAGTAGTCCTGCAATGAGCAGGGGTTTGGACTCTGTCAGCCTTATAGCTCCCTTCCGAATTGAAATATTCTGTGTTTCTGTATCTCACAAATAATTGTAAGGCAAAATGAGCGTAAGAGAACCCTAATAAATTACTAAAAACAGCTGAGAAAGAAAATGTCCCATGTTCTATCCTAAAATTATAATTCTCTGATTTTCTTTTACAACTACCATTGCACCAAGGTGGCGGACATTTGAAAAAAGAAATTTAAAAAGTAATAACTTGGCTACAAATTCTAAGCTGAGCTCTCTCATCTGAACTTCTTCTTTATTTAGACTTGTATCCTGGATATAGATTTCTTTCTATTCCTGAACATTACTCTTTCACAAAACTATGGCTTTGTAACTCTGCTGCAGTACATCCTAAGGATCGCTGCTGACAGCATCATGAGTACAGCATTTCCCACTGTTACCATCTTATTGGCACTCGGGATTTGTAAATCAATTATACAAGGACATGTCAAGATTGAAGCAAATAAATGATTCATTGATAGGCTTTGAGGATAATTTAAGAATTTTATTTATTTATGAAAGTTATATGATTAAACTTTGAGGGATTCAAATATAAATCATTCCTTACAAGGAAAAAATCATAAAGACATACAAAATATCTGTATATGTTCCCCACATCATTTCCCTTATCAGTTCTGATCATTTGAGACAGTTCAGCCATTAGAAGTGTCCTCTCCCTTCTCTGAGCTGACAGAGACTCCCTTATCTTTCAGCATCTGCCGTCTCTTGTCTGGTTTTACAGTTGTCTGTTGCAAAAATTATGCCTTGCTCTTTCATTCCCTCCCTAAACATTTGAAACTAACATCTTTCCAAGTATTTAAAAACTTGAGATCCTTGAAACAATAGGACTTGAGATCCTGATTTAGCAGGCGTCCTGTTTGTCCTGTTTCCAAGGAAATGCCATTGTTTTCTAAAGTCAGAGTAGACTGGACTGGTTTTCCTAATCCCAGTCATTCTGTTGTTCACATTTATCCTTCTGACAAATGCCAGAGCCTTGGTGACCTTTCTCTTTTCCTGGTCTGAAAGAGATGTGACAACAAATGGTTGACTTGATATGCATTAAGAAATAATGTATTCAAAAGGCTAACAGTTTAATATCCTCAAACAATTGATAAACTGCACACAGGTATTCTTTTTACTGGGAACTCCTGCATATTAACTGTTTAGTCATTTTTAAAGGGTATTCTGTTATCATGAGGAAAGAAACAGTTTTATTTTATTCCATGTTTAACTTAATTTTAAAGTGAATTATCTTGGAAGAGACAATCAGCAATTCTAAGTCCCTGCAAAAGAAAATGAGGAAAGATATTAAAATCATGTCTACAGCCTTTTAATGGGTAGATATAAATGTGCTAATCACTCTAGCTCCAAAACCATCAAAGCGGAGGCACATCAAGTAGTAGAGGTCCACAGGGCCTAGATAAAAATCCTTTTCAAATATTCTGTTAGTCTATGTATATAAGCTTACATTCTTAAATAGGCTTAGATATGCACAAGGAAAACAGATTCAGCTCTAGGTTATTATCATGAAATAGTATGGCACATCTATTAATAGAATGTAATTTTGATATCTATTTCTCTAGAATCAGTACCTAAATACATCAACTTTAACACAGCACTAAACCTCATGGTTTAGCAGGTGTGGAGGGACTTGTTTTGTTTTTCTTTGCATCTTGGGATGCTTTTGCAACATATAGGTGAATACTGGACTTCAAGATAGCACCCCTGAGGAGAAAGACTTGGAGTATTAGTTGATGAGAGGCTCAACATGAGCTGGCTTCAGTGTGCACTCACAGCCCAGAAAGCCAACTGTATCCTGGGCTGCATCAAAAGAAGCATGAAACACTGGAATGGGTTGCCCAAGGAAGTTGTGAGTGCTCCATCCCTGGCAGTGTTCAAGACCAGGTTGGATGAAGCCTTGTGTGGCATGGTTTAGTGTGGGGTGTCCCTGCTTATGGCAGGGGGGTTGGAGCTAGATGATCTTAAGGTCCTTTCCAACCCTAACTATTCTATGATTCTATGACCAGCAGGTCAAGGTAGACGATTCTCACCCTCTGCTCTGTTCTGTGACCCCATCTGGAGTACTGAGGTCCCCAACATGAAAAGGTCATGGACCTGTTGAAGTTGAGTCNCTATGACCAGCAGGTCAAGGTAGACGATTCTCACCCTCTGCTCTGTTCTGTGACCCCATCTGGAGTACTGAGGTCCCCAACATGAAAAGGTCATGGACCTGTTGAAGTGAGTCCAACCACAAAGATGACCAGGGGGCTGGAGCACCTCTCCTACGAAGACAGGCAGAGAGAGGTGGGCTTGCTCAGCCTGGGGAAGAGAAGGTAGGCTCTGTAGAGACCTTATAGCAGCCTTCCGTTATGTAATGGGGGCCTTCAAGAGATCTGGCGAGAAACTTTTTACAGGTTTAGATTAGATATTATGAATAAATTCTTTACTATGAGGGTGGTCAGACACTGGAACAGGTTGCCCAGGGAAGTGTTGCTTCCTGGAAGTGTTCAAGGCCAGGTTGGACAGGGCTTTGAGCAACCTGGTCTACTGCGAGGCTTCCCTGCCCATGGCAGCGGGGTTTGGAACTAGATGATCTTTAGGGTCCCTTCCAACCCAAACCATCCTATGATTGTCTCTCAATATTCAGGTTACCCATGGCAAATATATGAAAGATATCCCTCTGCCACACTCACTTTAACTTTTTTAATTAGCTTTTTTCTGTGGCTTCATGATTTGATCAGAATTCCTTCCAACACTGGATCTACAATGCCTTGATAATCCTACAAATGCATCTGCATTGCAGTAATAGGACAAATCTTTCTTTGCATCTAAGTGCTACTTAAAAAATGAGGTTATACACACCTGAGATATGCATTAAAACAAACCTGAGGGTAATGAATTCATCCACTTATCACAAGTGCCTTTGAAGAATTTTGATGTAATAAGGATCTAACAGCTTAGTTTTGTTGTCTGTGTTTTGTTCTGCTGTAAATATTCAATCCCTTTACATTCTGTAGTCAGAGGCAAAATGGTGTATCTTGTCTTCCAGTCAGAATAGTATTTTTATACTTTGAATAGAAAAGCTCCCAAATCATCTACAGATTTATTAGCACATGGCTTTTTCAATAGTTCCTGTAGCAACACAGCTGTTTTGGTCATGAGAGCAGCTTCCCCTTCGCTTTCAGGTTTTGATGGAATTTCATGAGAAGACTCTTATGGAAAATTTTTTTAATTCATACGTAGGGAATGCCAGAAGCAAATTAGCCTCAGTCAGCCTTGGTGCATGATCTCAGAACCTCGCAAAAGTCATCCTCAAAAATAAGGAAGAATCATGCTCTGTAGTTAAAGACCGGCTTTAAGAAACTCTTTGCTGTTTTTTTTATACCATTTTAAATATTTTGCCTTTGTATTCCTTTTAACAATAAGAAAACGTAGCCTGTAGTTGTTACTGGTTTAATGTGTCTATTGCCAAATCTAGTGAGGTTATGTGATGCTGTTTTCTTCCAGAAAATCCTTTCATAAAAGCAACATAAAACCTGGGATTTTCATACAACAGAGGAAATGGCAACTACTAATTTCTTAAATTTGTTAAATTTGCAGTTGATATCTTTTTTTTTTTTAGACTCTAAGCTAAAGGTGCTTTTAGGAACTTTTAGATATTCNTAATGTGTCTATTGCCAAATCTAGTGAGGTTATGTGATGCTGTTTTCTTCCAGAAAATCCTTTCATAAAAGCAACATAAAACCTGGGATTTTCATACAACAGAGGAAATGGCAACTACTAATTTCTTAAATTTGTTAAATTTGCAGTTGATCTCTTTTTTTTTTTTAGACTCTAAGCTAAAGGTGCTTTTAGGAACTTTTAGATATTCTTCTTTTTAGTTATTATCATCTCTATCTTAAAATTATGTTACATTTCAACATGCAGCTTTAATCCACCTATAAATCTCCTGGTCACCTCACATAACTCTGGGCATACAAAGTTATTTTTGTATCTGTACCAGATGCAACAGTGTGTAACAAAACACATTGTCTCTAAAACAAAGCTTGTAGGAAGGAAATAGAGCTTAAAAGAAAGTGGAGAATTATTAAAGCATGAAGTACTGTGAATAAAGATGCGAGGTTTAGGTTCTAGGGGTAGAGGAGTAATAAGTAAAACAAGCAAGAGGGAAATATGACAGATACAAGGTGCAGACAGTTGTTTAGGAAGTTCCAGATCTGGACAAAATAGATGATTTTAGCAAGAAAGATAGGATTGATCTCACACCAACACCACGCTGTTATGACACGGTATCATTTTGGAAGAAAATGGGGAAGAGACTAATAGAAAATTTTTCAGTGTAAGTCATAAGCACAACAAACAGCTGAAGAGTAACAGAAGTGGGGCTTTTTCACTTCACAAGGAAGGATCTGGTGATTTACCTTAGTAAGAACAGATGGAGTAACAAAGACAGAAGTGTTACTGGAGGAGGCAACGTATATATTATACATGAGAAGTAATAGGCACACTCGGAAGATAAAACCACACTTCAAACATTGATTTGAAGAGGCAAGTAGCGTAGGAGAAAACAATTTCAAGGTATAAATAACTATGAGGCCAAAATGGAATCAACAAAGTATGGACCCTGCGCACAGGAAGAAAAATACCTTCAGCCCTCATGGGTGCGAGAGGAGTGCACCCCTCAAACCAAGCCAAGGGTGCAGGTCTTGTAGCTTTCTGGGAGAGATGGTTCAGACCCTAAGAGCCTGCAGTTCATGCAGAGCTGGGTGAGGGCACTGGCAGCTCTGTTTTCTGTATGTTATACACGCCCCTTTACAGAGTGTAAAAGGAAACTAGAGACTGGGGGGAAATACAAGAAAGGCAGGGGCGTAAAAGCAAGAGAGCATGGGAAAGGAACAGCAGGGGAGAATATGTAAGCAGTGATAAGAAAGAGAAATGTTATAGGAAAGAGAAAAATGGGATAAAAATTAAGGGAGTAGAATAAGGAAAAGAAAGGGTTTAGGAAGTAACAAGTTTCAATGGTAGAGCACACTATTTCTGTAAATACTCTGAGAACTATAAGGGAGGTAAAAAGAACAGTCTGTATCTGGTGTCTGGGAGTGAGACAGAGCTGAATAAAAGGAAAATTAATCACTCATGAAAAACAAATGTTTTATTGAAAGGACAGAATTATAATAAATGGTTTAATTAAACATTGCTCACTAGGTATCTTGTGCATGCAAGTCATACACACATCTTCCCTATCTGTAAGCCATTTTGTTAACCAGTTATTAACTCTTGAGTGCTAATTTCAGAGAGGTAATATTAAAAAGGGAATATGAGACATATCTGCCATGTCAGTGCCAATGCTCTTTAAAGCTTAGCTGCTGACATTATAAATTGCAAGCTAGCCAAATGGCAGCTATGCCCATTCTTCTTGCTTTTCCCCTCCCTTCTCTCCATCCTTTTTAAGGTTAGCAATCACACAGCAAATAGACACAGCAGAAGGATTTGTTTATGGAGGCCACACTTCTGTACCACCTCATTAGTTTCCATTCCTTCTGAGAACATTCAGTAGGTTCTGTAGAAGGTCAGTATCTTCTAAGAATAGATCAGTACTAGTCTGGACCCTCTGCTAATAGTTCTGTACCCTTAGTCATCCAACAAACAGCAAACCAGCTTGCTAGAGAGTGCTTTTTATTTTACCTTGGGAACTAAGGTGAATCTTGGAGTGAATATTGACTTTTACTTGACTAAATCCCACTTTCAAAATCCTGTATGGGGGGGGAACACGAAAGTATAGATTCTAAATCCATTTATTCTTACTGTGCTGGATTTATCCTGCATTTCAAATCATTGTGCTAAAATGCAGCTGCTGAGGCATACAGTTTTTAATACTAAGCTTTCCCATCTTTTCAATGGGGTCTATCAAAAAAGAAGAGAAAATTAAATAGTTATCTTCAAAGCACAGAGCCAATATGTGACCTGAAAGCTACTTTGGGGGAGTGGATGAATAAAAATTGCATCATTTGGTTAGTATCTATTACTTATAATAAAAGTCATTGAACTATATAAGGAGATATATGCAAATAGAAAATATAATGGCAGCATTTGGTATGTAGACGTTGTCTTAACATTGTTTTATGACCTGAAATCATGGTATTATGCACTGCCCCATATGCCTAACTAGAAACATGTGAGCAACTCTGTAATACTTGAAGAATTCAGGACTTCAGGAACCAAATAAATATTAGAATGTACATTATGCAAAAATATTTTAAAATGTTTGTTGCAACTCCCCATCTTTGTTAGCAGAGACATACTGCGAAGTGCTGACAGGCTAGACTTAGAGGCAGGAAGGAAATGAATGCCCGGAGAGAAAAATGTTGCATTCTTTTTGTCCCAACCATAATAAAGCAAACAGTGAGGATATAATTCTTCAAAATATGATTATACCTTTTCTTTGGAGTCAGTTAAGTTCATTCAGAAGAATCTTTCATTCTAAGCATGCCTTTAATGTGCCTGAATACTTTTGGCTGAGGAGCTTGATATTCTGTTCACTTTTGTACCAAAATAAAGCATAAATCATAACTATCTCTTTATACTGGAAGTCTTTATGACTTACAACTACTATATTCTATTACAAAGTGAAGCGGATGTAAGTGCCAAATGATATTCAAGTGAGGTGTGTCTCAATCAGCATATCTGACAGAGACAGTAGTATGAATCTCATGTTAAGATTTCTTGATTCACTTCACAGACTCATATAGACATCTGACCATCATTATAAAAGCTACTATAACTGAGGCTGCCATTTTAGTGCACAAGCAAACCCTTTGTTAGTTACAAGGTGAAAGATTTTTGCCTTTCTCAGTCCCAGGACTACAGACTGCATACTACTGTCTTCAGAGCACTCCACATGTTTGTGTGATTATAAGAAACTGGCTAAAAATCTGTTAGGGTTTGTTTTGTTGTTTTTTTTTTTTCCCTCTGGATGTAAGAACAAAGGAGAAGGGGGAAATAAAGTTTGGAAATTTAAGGATTTTAAGGAAAAGGTTCTTGCTTGAAGGATACCTTCTACATGGCTAGTGTGGTAGAGAAAAACATCACTGAAAACAAAGATAAGTCCTATTCAGCTAGACTGACAAGATGTTCATCCATTTGTGTGCTGACAAGGAAAATAAAAAACAAGTGCATTATCAACAAAGGAAATACTATGGAAAGAAAAAGATGGAACAAGCTGAGAAAATAAGAGGTGTCTGTGTAAGGTAATCTTATTGAGGATGCTCTTACAACTGAGAAAGGGATTTCATTGTTTAATTAGTGCAAACTTCCCCTAAACCAATGTTGCTGTGCACTGAAAATGATGGTGTGTTCCCAGAAGAAGAAGGAGAAAGCTTATGGACAGTGCTAAGTGATGCTCATGAGTGCAAGAAACTTCCTAGCAGGTAGCTAGAAATTCAGGGGGAAATGGAAAGGGCAGGTTTTTTTTATCTTGTCTGATTTCAATCCCTTGAGTTAGTCAGAAAAGGTTCAGAGACATTAAACAGAATTTCTTGGATAAGCAAGTGGAAGGAGCTTTACTGTTCCTGGCCAAACTTCATGCTAATTATAATAAAAAGTTTGGGGACTGAAAATCTCTGAATGGTTTAGTGAGAAGGTTATGATGACCCATTAAGGAAAAGTTTTGCAAGTCTGTCTGCTCAAATCATCGAACTGTTTATTTCTGTTCTCTTTGCTTTTAATGATATATTAACACATTCTATAACACTGTGGGATCTGTATTTTTCACACGCTACTTCAGTGAAGTGATTTAAGGGAATATCTGAAATTGCAATTCCTGTGTAAATCAATGACCTTCATCTTCTGTGCCTTTATATAAATTAAATTATTAAATAAACAGAATATACTTTGAGATTTGGCAAAACCAAGGATAGAACTAACTTACGGATGGGTAGTTCATGAGTTCAAACCAGAAGTCTTCCTGTTCACACGTTATGATAAAAAGCTTTGAACATATAGTGTCTATATGCAAACTTGCCCACGCCAGAGTTGGGATACAGAAAATCAGTCTTCTTTCCTTCTTTCCCTCTGAAGTTATGTTTAGGTATTGGATTATTGACCCTTTTTCATTACCAGTGTTTCATACACTACTCAGCTATGTTTCCTGAAAACAAATTTAATCGAACCATCTAGTACAAACATACATATTGCTGCTATAAAAATATCTGATTTGGGATAATTGTGACCATTCTTTCAATAGGCCAAGATAGTATCTTCTGGAAAAGGTGTTCATCATTGCTATTCACCAGTGAGATATGGGGAGGAAACAGAAGCACCTCAGCTAAATAAAATAACAAATGTGGTTTTGATAGCTACCACTGGACCTATCACAAGCATATCTCTGTGACACAGTGTAGGTATGTAAAAAAATACTCCTTTGGAAAAGATGTGCTCCTTTTATTCTAATCACTTACAAAGAATTACCTTATTAGGTATCTTCTACACTGTATAAATTTGTCTAGCAAAATGTATATTTTTGAGTATCTTCGTACAGGATTCTGAAACATGGCTCGAATTCTTGTTGTCCTAAGGAGGTGGTAGAACAGTTGGTGTCATCATCAACCATAGGTACAAGGCTTTGAGGTTGATCTTTTTGTGTACTGATCCTAATGGCTCTTCCGCAAAGTGCATGTTACCTTCTGTGCAAGTTTTAGGGAGTAGTGTGGGAGATCAACTTTCTTAACTCTGTATGAAACAGCTGCTACTTGCCATCATGAATGCAATAAGCACAATTTTACTAAGGGCCCATGTCAGTATTCCACATTCAGCCAATGGTGGCCAAGTAATCTTACAGGAACAAAGACTTCTTGAGGATGCAGTTACATTACTATATAAAATGTTAGGTAATAAGTGTGGGTATCTACTAGAGGCAAAATGAAATGCTTTTCAAAGCATCAACCACTATTCAGATATCAGGCAAAGAAAATACAGCAAAGTTAATAAAAATTAATACAATTACTTCAGATTTAACAACATTCAGACAAAGACAAACAGTGCAATTATCAGATGCTCAATATTCCTGGTTCATAATCTTTCATTTTAATTAGCCTCTATTACCAGAAGTTATTCTGTTTAAAGTACATTCTGCTGTAAGACATTGTGCATTAAACAGTTATTAAATATCTAAAACTAGGAGATAGCCACTAAAGCACATGATTGGACACAGATGACAAAACAGCCACCATCCAGACAATACAATGCAAAACAAAACTATTGCAAGGAATGCCAGGATTGCACTGAGGAAATACTGATCAGAAAATGGTTTCCTTCAGTCCTTTCCCTCACTGAGAGTTGTCAATATAATTATTCTTCCCCAATGGCTTTGCTTTACATGTAAGTAAATGAGAACTGTGCAAAAAGCATTTTAAAAAGGCCTTGTTTTTTAATGCCTTAACTTTGTATTGAAGTCCTGCATGGATTTGGGATTTTGCATCCTTTGTTTTGTGCCTCCTGTGTGGTCTGAGATTGTTTAATTACTTCTATGTCAAGGCAAGGATATGTTGCTGTTATTTAACATACAGTATTCTTGTGCTTAGTTGAAAGTGTATTTCAGACCTCCGGCATGCTAAACATTTGAAGACAACTCTTATGGTAGGCGTCCTCTTTCTAGACATCAACCTCACTGCCCAGATTAAAGAAATGATAAGTTAGCTTAGTAGCATGGACTTTTACTCAAAACAATAATAAAAAGAAGAGGTAGAGGTTTTAATACTTTAGCGTAAGTATTGAAATTTTTAGGAATGGAAAAGGAATAGGATTGTGAAATTCAAGTAAAGTTTAAAAAAATAAAAAGTTTACATTCATTTGCAAGATAAATTGCATTAAAAGGATATTTTTTCTTACTATTTTTTAGTCAGTATGAGGTAGATATTTATATCAGATATCCTGTGAAAATGAAATTTTTAACATTTTTAAAGTGATTAATATTTAGCAAGAGATGTTGATTTTTCTTTTTTTTTTTTTACCAATGATAGCTAATATTTTATTTGAGATTTAGTATAGCTTTCCATAAACCATATTGTTAGTGTTTTTTATTGTGATAAGGGGCTCAAACACATTGTATTCTTTATTTATGAAACTGCTGAATATTATGTGATTCCCTATTAAAAACAGGACAACTATATGATTTTATTTTTATTTATTTATTTCTTTATTTAAATGCTAAAATCCTGGAACAGTCTTAAAGTTTTTCTCTCACTTTCTCTAGTATGAGCAGAGTAGTCATGCAGCCCATGGAGCTACTACTGCTATGCCCAGCAGCTGAATCACACATAGGTATTTGAATCACAGCCCTCAAGAGAGAATCACGGTGAATTGACTTTTGATCAATAAGAAAATCTGTTGAATATGTGGAGGCAGAAAGAAAGTATATCAAGTAAGAAGATCCTGTAATGTTGTACCACAGATTCTTTTACTGTTTCCTTAGGATAAATATTATTATGACATTTTAAAAGAAAATAAACCTAAAGGAAAATTCATTAACTCTTTATAATATTGAACAGTTATAATTCTAGAAAGACAGCAAAACAAAATCAAAGGTTATTTCACATCTCTGCCAGAAACAGTATATTTAGCTATGTAAGTTTAAGTTCATTAATTCTGGAAAAATTATGAATGGATCAATAAACACCAATTGCCCACCTCTATCAGTGCTGACTGTCCAGTATACCTGAGACAACATAGTGATTTTTCTTGATGGCTTTTCCTCAGTCTTAGAATGAATTGGCTGAGGAAAATGTTTGCCCAGGACAGTGCTGGGGTTTTTAAAGAGTCCAAAACAAATCTATTTTTCCAGTTCTGCAATTTTTTATTCTTGCAAATCTATGTGCTAGCTAGAATCTCATGCTGCCAAATCTGATTGCAGGATTGAAGTCACAATTGTTTAACTTTCCTCACAGGAGAAGTATTGCACAAGGTGTAACCTTTTTCATTCATGTATCTCTTGCACTTAAATTGTGTGTTCAGTGAAAAGAGAAAAAAAGAAAAACAAAATCAAGTGTTCAGAATCTCCAGAGAACTCACTATAGCTCTTTAAGCTAAAAATTTCCACTGCTATGTCACAGTAGTTTATGGCACTTTTTCACCTGCAGACCCAAATGTTGTTTCAAGCAAACCCTAATACTACTGCAGGTTATCATGGGAAGCATTTGCCACCAGTCTGAGTCATTCCTTCTTTCCCCTGCTTTTCTTTCTCTTCATTTGCACAGGGAAACCCAACAAGGAACTGAATAGCAAACTAGCATAAAACATGAAGTGGCTTTTGCACAGGTCCTGGAGGAGACTGTGTATTTGTTGTGAGAATGGGTCATGACAGGACATATACTGCACTGTCAAGAACACACAAAGGGGACATCTACCCAGGTGGGTCTCTGCTCCATCTCTTCCCAGGTAGCCACTAGGTCAGTTTTCCCTTTCTCTTTTCTTTTTCCTTTGTCCTTTGTTTCTCCTCTTCCCCCCACCCTCTGAAAAAAAGTTTTTCACCATTAGAGTCTGTGTGTATAATCAGCCATGAGCCCTCCAATTAGTCTTTGTTCACCTAAGCCTGTATAAGAAACAAATAAGAACATGCTCTGATCACTCTTTAAAAATCCATCTTGACATCCCCTAGGACTAGTCTAACTACAACAGCATGATACTTTCACTTGCAAATGGTATCTTGATGTTAAACTAATTTTTTTATATTCAGATGTACTCCGAGGATAACATTTTCTGTCATGAGTTATATCACATCTCTGCTATTTTCACCATCATTTTTTACTTGTCATGTAGGTACCATGACTAACAGCTAGGAATGCAATGCAGAAAGTGCTTACACAACATGAAAATATGATTGCATACAATCTCATGTATCATGTAAAGCAGCAGATTTCAGGGTAACCAAGCATGTTTCTCTTACTCTTTAAAAATACTTTCTCTCTGGGTCTAAACAAGAATCAAAGTGATATCTGAAATACAAACAATTCGGAGGAACAATATTAAATAAAAATTATGTGTTGCTTTTATCAAAGTATAGAGACTTTATAAACTTGAATATTATTTATTATGCTTTTATTTTTTTTAATGGGCTGTCTGCAGACTTTCTCACTGAGGGAATGGAACCACACAGATGCAATTAGAAAAAGCTTGAGTTGGAAGCAGGTGAAGTTATATGCCCTCAGCAGCCAATTACTCTTGAAAAGCAAATTTAAACCAAAGCATAGTTGTTCTCATGTTTTTATTATGTACTGTTAAAATAACTGTGTACACTCAAATATTTTACAGCCCAAACTCGAACAAGTTGTACTACTGAATGCATATTTAGAAAAGAGCTTTGAAGTTAACACAGTTGATTTTTTTTTCCAAGAAATATGCTTGATTTAAAGGTAGTTCTGGGCAAGAGTGTGTACAGTTTCCAACACAAGGACACTATAATGTATCATACTTGCTAAGCAGGAATTCTTTTTTCAGGAAAATACATCTGGCATGTAAGAAAGGCTGCAATAGGTGGGGAGAAGAAAAAAAAAGAAGAAATATGATAGGAATGCCAAGATGGTTATGTTCACAAAATAGGTCAACTCAAGACAAATTAAAAGTAGTCTGGCAGACTTAATGTGCGACGTTAGAAAGAGCATTTGGTGAGTATGAGTAAAAATGTAAACATAGTTAAATTTTACTTTGCACTCTTCAGCAGTCTCCAGTATTTTACAATGGCTGTCTAGAGCTTCTGGGTGTGCATATATAGAAGCTAAATATCCTACCACATCTCACTATAGTCAGTTTCTCTTCTCAAAAGAAGAAACTTTGAATTATCCTTATAAACTCCACACTATATGCAGAAACATGAGGTTCCTATGACAGATATCTAGATTAGGTGCCTAAGGCTGCAGTATTTGAATTACCTTTGTCAGCTTCATTAATTTAAATTGGCTTTTTTTGAGAGAAAGAACTATTGACACAAGTCACCACAAAGAAGTAATCATCTGTTTCTATACCTGATTAACCAAGCATACTAAGTCTGCTACCCACATTTTTTGGCTTGGCAGGATTTTTTGCCAGATCAAGTTGTCTGGATGAAACATTTAAATTGACCTAGTACCTTTGCTTTGGAAAAATCCAGATTTAGAGCCCAGTCAGGGTTGTACGACTCAATTTCACCTCTAGTTTCTGTATAGTAGAATTAAGAAGCATTCTAGATTTTGCTGTCTAAATCTTACAGGGCAATTGAGTTTCCCCTCATAGCCTCAGTCAAAGAAATTATAGCAGAGCCACATATAAGTTTCACAGGCATGGTGTGAAGAGGTTATTTTATGTTATTTTTGTGTCGGGTCTGAGCCTGAGATCTCTTTAGAAGTGTTTTGTGAGAGCAGTCCAGCTTTTTTTGACTGTTTCTTTAATAATTTACTATTAAAGTAGACAGTAAGGAAGCAGACAAAATATATGAAGGAATGCTGAATGTGGTGATTTTTAGTTTAACATCATGCATAAACTAGCATTTCTCTAGCATGACAAACCTAATGTCTGTCCTCTCATCTCTCAATTCAAGAACACTTACCATCTCTGTCTCAAAACTTATACTCAGTTAGGAAGCTGCATGACATTTAGAATCCCAGAACTATGGCAGGACTTGTTGCTCTGCCTGCAATTGTTTTTAGACTCCTACTGGGAGGGGAAGACCTGGATCTGTCTAAGCATACATTAAACTGGCTAAATGCCCCCTCTAAGGGGACCAACAAATGTAGTGACTCTTAGAGAAGCTTCATGTAGATGCCATGGAAAATTCATTGCACTGTTATGAAAACCCCCGATGAGTCCATAACAGTAAAGGTCTGAGGAAACCTAGCATATGAGTATTGGCAAACGTTTTCTGTATGACTGTGGCATGCTGCTTCTTCCACAGTGTCTGTGTTCCCATCGTAAGTGAGCCTAGGAAACCAGTATCCAATATAATAAAACAGGGTTTATGTCTCAGGGTGGCAAAGGAAATGAGATACACAGCACATAATCACTGTCCATGCCACATGGGGGGATTCTAAATGATCAGCCGCTATGTCACATGCCATTTTGCTGATTTTGAAATACAGCAAAACACATTGTATTAATATACTGCAAAGCTTTAAAATGCCTGCTGATTGTATTTTTTATGCCCCTACAGAGAGGCAACTGCTAATCTGTATGGGGCATATTGTATCTGGTTAATTTGATAGACCATGTTGAAGAGAGACACGTCTTTGCTGAATAAAATTGCAATTTAAATGTAACTCTCTGCTTGTTAGTCTAGAAAAGTAGAGTCTCATTTGATTGGCTTGCATTGATTGTTTGCAGCTGCTTATTAGTTTAATACAGTGTTTTGACAAAACTGTAGCTTTCTGCTTCCTTTCAAATAAATGGAAAGAGAGGTTCCCACTAACACAGAATTCTGTTCAATCTCAATTTCCCAATATATAGATGTAAGAAAGATGTGTTTATAACCTATGATATTTGCCAATTTTTTAAACTGTACACAAAAGTGAAGCCTGAAAAATGAAAAGTTGGAGACTGACAGAAAAGCATTGCTTTTTTTCTTCTTTGTATACTGCTTAATCTATCTGTGTCCCAAGGAAGTACTAATGAGTTTGAACAGAGATGAGAGTGGTGCACGAAAAGACCAAGTGAATGGCAGTCTGCAATATTCCTTACAGGCAATTAAGCATTTATAAAGGGTTATGTGCAACACTGAAGACAAATAGATTAGTTCTATCTGTATGGAGGTTTTGCAAACCTGTTGACCATTGTTAGCGTAGCGTTCAAGTAAAAATTGCCTTGCCAACTTACTAAGCAACTAAATAGTCTACAAATAGCACCTGCCAAAGTGGGGGAAGAGAGAAAACAAACATAAAACTGATGAAATAAGTGCCACTTGATTGCTTGGACTTCATCTGGTCTCATTTTCAAGAACCTCTGCCAAAAAGGAAAGACAAAATCTGACTGGTCTGAACATTGCCACGAGTTTGTCTTAGGAAGAGCAACAATACTCGAGAGCTTCACTGAAAAGATGAGGGTCTGTTGACTGTTTCCAAGGAAAGGATCCACTCCCTTGAAGTTACAAGCTCTGCCTTTACTAGTGCTCAGTAACCCTTTCGTTATGGTGTCATTGTACAACCTTTATATTTAAGTCTTTGAGGTATACACAAAGGAAAAGACACTTGCTACCTCAGTTGTAGTCTGGGTAGTAGGAGTTGTAAGAGCTCTTATCATGGTGATTTCTCCTTCAAAGCAAATTTTCAGTTGTGCTATTGACTTGATTAAAGTTGTTTGTTCTATTTTTACATCAGCCTTGCCTGCTGGCTCCACATAAATTGCACATTCACACCTAAAGGTGCCCCAATCTTTTCTTCATCTCTTGTTCACACTTTTAATTGACATCTCTTTTGAACTATTGAATAACAATACCCACTAAGTTATTATGTGGACTGTACTATATTTTAGCTTATTGTATATGAAACATGTACTTTCATACACTGGGTTGGATTTTTGCTGAAAAGGATTTTAAAAGTCCACAGTAAAAGATATGGAGGTTTTTGGGGTAGCATTATTACGGCTTCATTCTTTGAAATAAAGAAGCAGGGTTCTTTCAAATTCTCAGTGACATCTACACAGCATATTTGCATATATGGGATTCTATATAGTATATGCCATAACTATATATTCATGCTTGACAAATGACATTTCATTTATGAATGAACCTGTTATAATCTAAATAAAATGTCCACATCTTACCTGGAAAGTAGTCAAACTCTGATCAAGTAATAAGCAATAAATGTACATTCTCTATTCTGAGTTGTAATCTAAGGCTCCTGTGCGGCATCATGGTCCCAGATAAAAATCATTCTTCTACCACTGTTTGCCATGGGGAAAAATGAGACAAATTTCACATGTTCTAAATCCACAAGTAACAGCTGTAGGGAAGATGGAATATAGCATGCATAATTCTACAGAAATTTCCCCAAAATGAGCCCAGATTATCCGTGTGTTGACTAAAGCATGGTTTATGTATTTTATGTAAAAGGTTTATGTATCTTCCTATGGTCATTTATTACACTAATTAATTATCCTCATTATTAGGAAGCCATGTATTATTTCTTGTTTGTACTTTGCTGGTTTTCAGCTCTTAGTTGTTGCTTCATATTACATATTTGTTATATTAAATAAGCCACGTGTAACCAGCAAAATTAACTGTGATGGAAAGTCAGATTAAATTACCTTCTGATCTCTCTCTTGACAAGCTAGAAAGAATGACCCACTAAAGCTCTTGAATTATTTTTTAGCCTGTCCTCAGCATATTTCCCTCATTTTTAACACCCTTTTGCACAAATTTTAATTTGGCCAAGTAGGCCAAAGTAGGAAAGTAGGCCACATATTTATGCACTTGCCTGTTTCCAGAGATAATCATTAACCTCTCTGACTGACATAGCCAGATGTTCAAGGCACTTTAGGGTGAAGATCTCTGGGCCAGGACACTAGGAAAATTTTACTTATTTACATATGCCCCAAAATGTTCTTTACCTTCTTGACCCTTTTTGTTGCTTTTATATTGGCCACCTGATCACCTTGAACTTCTGAGTGGAAACATCTAGATAAAGAGCATTAAACACTCTAAAATGCCATTATACTGAATAGCCCTTACAATACTTTCATCAGTAAGCACAGACCCAGCCCTATCCTTTCTTTTTAATAAGGTGTCCAACAATTTCTTGTTCCTCTTGATGTCCCTTGCTAGTTGTACCTCATTTTGTTCTTTTGGTTATCTGATTTTGACCAGCATGCCTGAGCTATACCTTTGTACTCATCTTCAACAATCTGATTTCATTTCCATTTCTAGTACAGTCCCTTCTTGTATTAGAGGGCAACAAAAAGTTACTGATTAAACCCAGTTGATTCTTTATTACTCTGCCTTTGTTCCCCACAGAATAATATTGTTTGCACTTTCATTCTAAATACTGCATCCCTAAGGGGTTGCCAGATTTCTTCAGCTTTTTCTTTTAGATCAGTATTCCAGAAGAGTTCACCTATGAAACCTCTGATTTATGAAGTCTGCTTCTGAAGCCTGCTATTTTTATTTCCTACTGCACCAGCTTTTGAAGCCAAAGTTTTCCTGCAGCTGTATTTTCTCCAAACATGTCAAAAGTTTCAGCCCATTTTTGGTTTTGCTAAATTACATGTGAATGTTATAAAGAAGCAATAACAACCGACTGCATGTAATAAGCATAGAGGGAACAATGACTGGCAAAAGACAGCAGCTTGTCAAAGTATTTTGTGGTATTTTTTATTTCACCTCATCAGGCAGGAAATAAACAGGAGAGGGAAACTTGTCCCAAAGGAAAAACTACATGTCATTGCAGGAGAGTTGCCACGTTTAAAAAGTGCATGCAATAGTACACATGGCTAACACTACATGGACCAAACTAAACGCAATCTTATGCCAAAAGAAAAACAAAATTCATTTAAATCAAAATAACATCCCATCTAATGACTTTTCATGAGCCATGCATGAAGAAAATCTCTCAGAAAAATACTGTCTCAAGTTCTTTTAGTAAAAATTACTCTGACATATCTTGCTTCATGATGAACAGATTTGACAGTTAAATGGATTCCACAGAAACAGAAAGCGCAGATACCTCATGTAATATCTTGAACCTTCATTTATATGAGCAGGCTTTGAAAACTTGACAATAAGTGCTAAAATTCTGAATTTCTCTTCCCTGATTTCTGTCTTGTACACACACACAAAGTCCAGTCACAAGTTCCTAGAATTTGCAACAATTACCAAGAAGAACCTTCAAAACCATATTTAATGTTTGACAATCTAGTCCCTCAGTTTGTGTAAGAATTTTGATGATATAATACTTTATTTCCTTTATCCGAGGTTGATATTAATAAAAATATTTGAATTTCCCAATCCAAGTCTTATTGCATTTGAGATGTTTCAGAAAGTATTTGTAAAGTTATATACTTAGAGAATAGGGAACTATTTCCAAAATTAAAAATGAAAATAAATGATAAGCGTGAGCCAGACAGTAAGATGGGACTGACTGGCATCCAATAGCAGTGCATTTCTAAAACAGTAGCATGGTGTCTTAGGTTGTTTCCTTTCAAAGTAATAAGCTTCATGAGGCTGCAGGATGATTGAACTTAAGTCAACTCACATCCCCAGCTTCAACACAGAGGTATTATTATTAGCAGCAAAGAAAATGCTATAACAATTTGTGGTTTATAGAGGGCCATTTCCAAGCGCTGCCTGCATTCCTAGAATCAGATGATAAGATTATCAGTGTAACACTTCCAGATGTCTCAGAAAAGGATTTCTCTATCTGTGCTGAAAAATAGAATCATTAATTCCTACTGGTCAGCTGCTCAAGATGAGGAGAAGAAACTCATTAAAGTGTCATCCAAATTCTTACTACTTTCAAATTTTTTTTGTGTTGTCCATTCAATGCAAGACTTTTTTTTTAATCAGTTATTATGACCACTGGAAAAAGAGACCAAAGCATTAAACGAAATGCAGGCCAGAATATAGGGAAAAATAATGAACTGTCAATCAGACCTTGAAAAAATATGATATATTGCATATTATTCTGAAAATTAACTTCCACATTTAATAATTTTTACTTGTTTTTTAACCTCTTCTGTTCTATAAAGAAATAGAATAAAGGCACAATTTTATAACAAAGGTCATGTAGGCATAAATTAATCATCACACAAAAACTACTTAAAACCTTTCTCTCAGAAACCTTTCTTTAGACAAGTGAAAAGGTGTTTTTCTCTCTTCTTTGTTGTTTTTATGTTGTTCTGAAATATAATTGTTCTCAGCTCAGATGTTTTTGTAATTAAGCATGTTCTGCAACATTCTCAGACGTGAAAGAAGCAACTATTGATATTCAGGAGCTGTGCTCATGCTTCTTAAACATGTTATAATAGCCATATTTAAAGAGAGACCTTCATCTGGATCAGCAGTTACTAATAAGAAACTGATTTGCAGCTTGCTGATGCAAGTAAAATTAAAATGAGCAAAGTCAGTGCAAACATATTGTGCTGCTTATCTCAAGAAATTAACCACTGACCTGGTACCTAGGCATGGTGCATACTGCACACAGAAAACAGAGAGATGGTATTTGGGCAGTGCACAGGAGGGCAGTGTATTACACTTGTATTTCCCAGCATCCAGAACTGTGAGACAAGGTGTGTGGGGGCATGCAACCCTGCCTAGGCCTTCTGGAGACCACTGATGGCTGCATTGCCTTTGGCTTTACTAATCAACTGCTCCACAACAAGTTGAGCGCCAGCTGGCTAAAGGATTTGTGCTGAAAGCAAATGCCCAGGCCCTGACCAGGCCATGCTAACTGACCAGGACACACAAAACTGCTGGACACAAGATGAGAAACTGTTTGCTCTCTCCAGTCCCAGAGCAATATGGTCTGTAAGGCACTTCATTCTCCTCAGCATTTTCTAATGGCCACATTAGGAGGGTCCCTGCCTCAGAGGATGCCATTTTTACCTGCTTTCATTTCCCCAAGTCTTTCACACGGCTGCGAAGTCCAAAAGGTTGCAGTGGCAAAAAGGTAGTCACTGTAATTCTACAGTGGTTATAAGGATATAGCATCAGCTATGACAAAATGTGTTAATGGAGTTGATAAAATGCAGACAGTAGCCTACATGACAACCAAAGATGCTGCTTTAAGTTGTGTAGACTCACTTAAACCAGCTTTGCATTAACCGGGGTAAGTATTGTTGCACTGTGGCCTTGGGAAGACATCCCAAAGCCCTGACTAGTTTTGCACTTCAAAGTATAAATGTTGTCAGTTGCAGCATTACTAAAATCTAGCTGATTTTTAAACAGGTACATGTTTGTGTGAATTCCCACCACATTTTTAGATCACAGATTACAAATACTTATTGGAAAGGTGCTAATTTCCAACCTTGTCCTGGAAGGACACCAACGTACCTCTAGCTCTACTGAATGTTGATGGTCCTTACACTGAATGTCTTCTGCCTAGGTTTTTAGATTTATACCCTGTATTACTGGAATTCAGTTTTTTTTATTCTCAGACTACTTCAGCACACAGTTATTGATTTATCTTTTATAATAAAAAATTTAAAGGTTTTATATATTGATAAATACAGCTCTGTAGCAAGCCAACACTACAACCAAAGCATCTAAATGATACCTGAATAAACCATGCATAGGTCAGAAATACAATAATTGTTGCTGCTTAGAATTCTACCCATCAGATCCTATTGAATTTTTTTACATTTGGGGCAATTTTTGCAATTTTCAAAAGCAGAATAATATCCATTAATCTGTATTTCCTCAGAGGCTTGAAGATCGAAGCAAATGGGTAGAAATGTCAATAATGAAACAATCTACATTGTGTGAGATCAAAACCTAGAAAAATTTACCGTATCTCTTTTTTTAAAGCAAGCAATGAGGGCTGAAGCTGAAAAGGGCATCCAATTGTCAAAATAACATAGCATCTATACCAGTAAAATTCACTGCTAAATTGTGTCTTCCAGACCACAGGATTCAGTTTATCTTCAGGTTAAAGCACCTCTAAGTTTCATTTCACTTCAACAGGCTCTAGAAACTAGATTCATCTGCCTGAGCCCTCTGAAGATTTGATTTCAGAGCACACCCATATACCAATATAGAGTCAGGCTCCAGACAAAGCATAATGATTGCCCCTGCTGTTTCTTTAGCATAATTGTGTGTCAGCACCAAGCAGTACTGATTGCATTGCCTCCTTTCATGTGTTTAAAGCTTTTGAGCAGAATGTGGAAGATTTCATTCAATTTTCTCATACCTTACAGGGGCACATAAGGGATCAAGGGGAAGAGAATGAACAGTTTCTTTTGCTAAAGCTATAGTCCTGAACAAAAAATAATCCAAGATTGGGCCAGAAAGAGAGCACAAGGTATAGCATGCCACTGCAATGCTAGTGGTTCAAGCACTTGTCTAGGATTTTTGTCTTATTATTCCTACCACAATGATATTTGCTAGAAGTAACATGGGGATCATCCTGGGATAAAATATAGAAACAGCCTAAATGCTTTTTTAAAGTTACCTCACCATCTGTTAAGATTATACTGAATATTCTTAATGGTATTAGTACATTAAAGATCATGAGAAAAAAATATGAAATGGAAAAGAAGATTTTTATAATGTTAGCTATCCAAACACTGGGGGAAAAATCCCAAATATTTTTACTTGAAATGTTGATTATTTTTTAAACTTATAAAGCCTTTAAAACCTTGCAGACTTAGCAATTTCAGCTGTATTTTAAAATAAAATCAGAAAAAAGAAAAAACCTGGAGATCACAAATTTCTATGGCTTCACCATGCAGTCTGCACAGTCATTTTGAAAATGTTTTCTCTAGTTGTATCACTCCCAGTGCTACAGAACTGCATGATTAATATTGAAATCAATTCCTCATTTTAGCTCAAGCTGCTCATAGAAAGGCTGATTTATTTCATGCACAATTTAGTTGGAGGAGGAAAGGAAGAAAAGCTTACCTAAAAAAAAAAAAAACACCTATAAGCCCCTNCCATGCAGTCTGCACAGTCATTTTGAAAATGTTTTCTCTAGTTGTATCACTCCCAGTGCTACAGAACTGCATGATTAATATTGAAATCAATTCCTCATTTTAGCTCAAGCTGCTCATAGAAAGGCTGATTTATTTCATGCACAATTTAGTTGGAGGAGGAAAGGAAGAAAAGCTTACCTAAAAAAAAAAAAAACACTGCTAATATAAGCTCCTTCACCACAGGCTATCAGCTGCTCCCAAAACCAAAATCTTTCCTAGATCTGTCAAGCGATTTTCATTTTATGCTTCTCAAAAGCTGCAGTATTAGGTGCAGATAAATGCTTTTGATTCCACATTGATACACATTGATGTACAGATACACATTGATTCCATTGAATGTGTATCTGCATAAGAGAAGAAATCTAAATAGCACCAGCAACAATGAACTCAAACCCCCAGTCAGTTCAGGTCCTGAATATTTACTAACATTAGGAAAATGTTATTTCACTGGTCACTTGTAATTATCTAGAGATGACCTTGGGATTTCTGACTTTCAAAGTTCCCTTCCATGCCTCCTGTTCTGTTTCATGTAGGCTATTGCAAAAATACAAAATTAGAATTATAAATTAAGGTATTACAAAAACACACTGGATTGAAAATCATATCTGCTTCACGAAAGACAGGTTCATTTTGCAGTTTATTTTCCACACAACAGTGCAGTGGCAAACTGCAGCTATGGATAGTCTACGAATAATCTTTCAAATACATTCTTCATTTCAGTGGTTCCTACTTTTGATAGTGTCTTCTCATATTATGTATTTGCCTTTAATAAGCCCTGCTTCCTCACACTGTAACTCTCCTTCCTTCTTGAGCTTGAGAGGGAATGTTTGGGATTTGCGGTTTTTGTTTTTCACTGTAGAATGTGTTTGTCCTACTGGCTGTTCCTTTTCTTGAATCTCAATTAAACATTTCCTCAATGCAGTTCATACCTTGCAGGGAATGTTGTGGGTTCGCATGTAAAGGCGTGGATCAGTAAGGAAGCTGTAAGGAATACAAGAGGCTCTTGAAGTATGTTGAGGATAATTTCTTAAGACAGCCCAACTGTATGACCATTCCGGTACCACACATCTATTTTTCTCTGACTTTGAAGTTATTCTCTAACACAAAAGTTCTCATAGCTGAGTTATCAAAACACCTTGCATCCTCAAAACTTTGCATATTTTTAGAGTTGATTCTGTCAAAGTATGACTTAACTGTCAATGATTGGTACCATCTCTTGTTAAAATGTATTGCTAGTGAGCATTTTAGGAACTTCACATCTTCCAGTACTGTATATTTAGTTACTCATATTTGGGAAGTTTGCCTTTTCTTCTAGAAGCTTAGGTGCTGTAAAGAAAAAATGCATTCCCCCTGTCAGGAAAAAGATAACATGGAAGAAGAGAATGTCACGCTGAAAAAAGAAGGCTGTCATATACAATTCCTATGACATTCTCAAATGCTAACTTACCAAAGCTATTAACATCAAGCCTATAATCATACACAATCATAGAAATACTGTTACAATCTTAATCAGTCAAAAGGCTGAAAATAGCTGATTAAGAGAATATATCGTTGGCAAAGCTTATATGTTTGGTTATTTCAAAAGAAATGCACTGTCTACATTCCAGCAGCAGCTTTAGGTCAGGCTTACTGGTGAGCTTTGATCTGATTTAGTCAAAACACACAGCTGGTACAGACATCTGGAGGAAACTGGGGAAAATGAGGGATGCAGTGAGTAAGTTTGCTCTGACTGAGGGCCTGCCTCCACACCAGCTATAGGAGAGCTGGACAAGGTCACCAAAGCACAGCAGCAGAGAATATCTTTTGTATAAACTCTTCAATGACTTCAGAGCTTTTTAGCTACTGCTGCTTATTCATTATTGTCTGCAGTCAATCTAGTGGCCCATTTACCAACAACAGAAGTCATGTAAGGGACAGTCAGTCATCCCTGAATCCTTCCTCTGCCTGCCTTTTTCCTGTGGAAAGGTGAAACTCATTGTCTGTGTTCCTCTTTATAGCTGTAGCCACATGCCTAGCAAAGAAGTTAGCATCTCTCTGCAGCTGAGAGCTGTCACTAGAGCCAAACTTTGTAAAATTGCTTTAGCTTAAAACAAGGTTAGCAAAACTGGTTTCTGTTTAGAGATGCTTGGTGGATGCATGTATGTACTGAAAAGAAAAAGATCCTGTTCTGTCCCTGTAATAAAGCTCTTCAGGGGAGAACATTTAGCTCAAGTAGTTTTTCCCAGCAGAGGAAAGTCTGTCCCCTTTCTCCAGGTGCAAATGCCAGTAATCTCAGCTCAGCTGCATCTGTGCTGATAAATAGGGTCTGGAGAGGAAAGTGAGAAGGCTCTGCAGCAAAGGTGTCTGTGGAGTTAGCCTGGCCTGTTGGGCTAGGTGTTTTGGGCTTTTCAAGTTTGGGCAGGTAAATCTTATTAAATGTGTGCAATGGAGGGGAGTAATCTTTATGAAAAGATAACACCTTCTTACAGTACTGGTTGAGTCACAAGTATATGAGGTAGAGAAAGGAACTGCAGTACAGCCTACCGTTTGGAAAGAGCTGCTGTAGGTGAAGTCTTGTCTTATTTTTCTGTGCTTAAGCTGCTTAGGTGTTCTTCCATTTTTATGAAGAGGTCCTTTAGTTTGCTCCAAACTCAGGGAACATAGATGTAGATGTTAAATAAAAAATAACCTCCAAATGCAACAGTAAAATGTAGAACTCTTGTTCTTAGTTATACTGTCTGCAAAGAATAGCGATGGAGCTTTGAAAGCCATGGAAATTAAATACAATTGAGCCAATTGTGTTCTTTTGCGCAGTTAAATCTTTTGGATTGTAGGACTGACATACATAATAGAGGATTTACATTTTAAATGCTATGTTCTCAAGCCTTATCTGCAGATTAATTATTCACATTGTTATAATACAAAACCTGAAGTTTGGTCATCAAATGGCTTAAAAAATAACAGATTCACTTCTTGGAGTGTCATTTCTATATATGAATTCTATAGCCCTCATGACCGGATGGCAACATGGGCCTAGTTTTACTTTCAGTGCCTCATTCTGCACTTCTTGTGTTTCACTAGGGCAGCAAAACTGCTGACAGTCTAGTTAGTATTTTCAGGTGAATATCTATCCGTTTTGCTTAATGTGAAGCTCTTGGTTTTAAAATCACCATTGGCATATCTATTGTTTTGTGGGTCTTTGATCTGATATGTGACATAAAGATTCCTTTAAACTATTTTTAATTAAACCCAGGGAAATTCCCATGTTAGAAAAGAACAGAAATGTCTCTGAGCACTCGGTACATGGAGCAGCATGGTAACAAGTAGAGTTTCTATGCATCTATCTGCCCCACATAGACCAAAACTTAGAGGCACCTTTGCTCACATCTGTGCTGAATCTGCTTGAAGCTTATCAGCTGTAACATTAAGTATGCTAGAATCAGAATTTAAGGTAAAATATTTGTTAACCTCCAAGGGAGTAGCTGTATTCTGTAGGTAAGTAATATTTTTCTTCCAAGTTGAAAAGGAATTCCAAGATTTCCACAGTAGCAGGGATTTACTCTTAATAGAGATGCATACAACTATGGTTTGGTTACTTCCATGAATTTCCTTTTATTTAGCACCTAATGTAAAATATAGGGAAAAAACCCCACAAGATGCTAGAACTTCACTAACACTTGTGTGAAAGTGCATCATGATTGTTATTATTCAACTCCAAGCCCTGTGTAATTTCTAACACTTTGTAATAGAAATATGAGGTGACTCTTCTCAACAACATAATAACCATAATTATTCGGATTTAGAAAACAGTTCATTAATGTCATCTGTTAATTTGCAGTGTGGGTGGCACGATGTTGGTTTAGTATTTTGGGCGTGGGAGGTGTCCTCCACAGATCTGACAAGTAGGTACTCCTTTGGTACTCTTTAGTCCAGCACCAGATAGCTGTGAAGACAGGAAGTGAAATTGCTACCATTTACCAGTGACCAGTAAAGCAGTCAAATAGCACCTTTTTAATTGCGGTGAAGTCAGTTTAACTTGCTTATTTCTTGAAACTCAGAGATAAACATTTTCATCATAACCCATACTACAGTTTTCTGCAGTATTTTGGTGATTTCAACTGTGGAATTGCTGTAAGAGGGAAATACAAGCAAGTGCCGACCATTCTAATGAAGTCAAGCATCTTCTCAAAGTTGTTTAAAACAAAGATGTAACTCTAGTGCTATTCCTTGCTGTGTAAGGAATTCCATATAAAGGCTATTCTTTTCTTGAAAAGGGAGTTCTAAATCACCAAAATATCGTAGCTTTTCATGTTCTAGGCAGGAAGAAAGCACATATTGCCTTTCTAATGCACAGAAGTGTTTCTTCCCAGAAGTAAAAATACTTTCAAGTAAAGTAAGCTAAAACTATTTTTCAAAAGCTAGTAAAGTCCTGTTTAATGTTTTGTTCTAATAATGAACTTGCCTTTCCTCCTTTTTCTGCTCTGCATTCCAGAGTTCAGCAATGTGTGTTTGTAACTCTAGCTTCTTGGTTTAAACACAATTACACTGAGAGGATAGGCATGAAAGTGCTGCTTCTTCTTTATGTATTATTATGAATGTATAAGAAATTTAGAAGATCTCAGTGGATTTTCCATAGAGCAAGTGTTCACAGCAAAATTAACTTTAATGAGTATCCTTGCTGAAGGTCCTTGAAAAAAGAGGAAGGCTGAAAATGATAATTCCCATTGGGCCAGAGCTTCAGAAAATGTATGTGGGTGGTATGTACTGCATCTGGGGCTTTTTCTTGTTTAGCCTGGGATAGAAAATCTTGAGCTTTCATAAGTGGGTCAGACTTCTTCTTGAAGAAATAGGTTTCTTGGTTTATTACTATCGGTTAAAGATAGCCTATTCCAAATACATATGTTGTTTCTACATATCATAAATTGAGGTGACTAAATCAGAAGCAGAAAGCCACAGAGGAAACTATACTAAAAACTCCCAAAGACTTTAATATATCAGTTCTACCTCATCCTGCAGTAAAGAGGTAGAGGTTTTATTTTATTTTCTCTGAAAGTATATTTCTCTTATCCTTTACATGCTTGGTACAGTTTCTTTTCCTACCTTGGAAGCCCTTTTCAGCTCAGGCATTAGCCCTTAGGTATTAGCTTAATTGTTGAATAGTTGTTTGGTGCAAGTGTGGTTTTACTTGATATGCTTCAAAACTAAACCCCACCTTATAAAAAAAAATCTTCTGTAGGCCCCTAATCCATTCTGCCTGTATGCTGCCTAGTTTTGGTGTTGGTACAGTAGATGCCAATATACTCCTTGGGCTCCCGCAGATAAGAATCTTGTGGTTTAACCCCTTCTATATTTTTTATTCTTTTTACATTAGAAATCATGAAACTGCCAGTTCATAATATCTATTTTGTAGACAACTTTTCCATAGCAACAATGTGGACTTTACTTTTGACTATGATACAGATTTTTCCCATTCTCTGAATTCACCGTTTTGTGTATGTGTCCATGCATGTACATATTTCTTTAGTTTGAGAGGCTATCTTCCTTAGATACCTGATGTAGCTGCTGACATGTTACCAGTGCTCCCTGACCCTTCTCATGCTGACAAGCTGTTGAATCTATCAAGCTTGTGTTTGACTGACTTTTTGTTTAAAGAAAAAAGATATTAAAACATCTGAAATTCTTTGAGGAGAGGTAAAATTAAGCTTCTTGTCTTGAGTTCATCTTAATTGGCCAACTCATTTTGAAATATACCTTGCTGTGTGGATCAGTGTTAGACTTCACATCGTAAAAAAGATTTTTAACCATATGACTGTGTATATGATGGAGTATACTATGATCTATTGGTAACAGTAAAGTTGAAAACCAGATAGGAATGTTTCAAAGTATTTAAATAAGGAGAAAATCTGTGAAAAATCTTATTCTTGTACTGTATATGTTTTGGAACATCCTCTTTCCCTCTTTCAGAATGATTTCTTTAGCATTAGTATTGAAGAGTGGTTAATATGTAAAAATAGTGATACATTGTTATTGGAAATCAGTTAAATTTTTTGTTTTTCTGTATTTAGTAAATGATCAGTATGCTACAGAGAGACTGTGTTTATAATTTCACTCCCCCTTACTTGAGAAACCACCCTTTTTTATCTAAACTCTAGCAAATGTTTAGTTTCAAACACATTTGCCTAAATAAAATTATACTTTTCAGGCCTCTCACAAGTATTGAGACAAGGAAAAAGAAAAGGGGGGGAAGTGGAAGCAGAATGGACAGAATAGAGCATTGATGTCAATTCTCTAGACCTGGCTGTGTTTTGTGCAGCAGCAGCTTTCCTTGGGGCAGATCTGTGTCCACACACACAGCCCAGCCTTTGCCTACCGCAGAGTAGACCCCATTCTGTAAGGGAGAGCCTGAGGAGCCACTGTGATCCAGGAAACTTCCGTATGTGTGTGCCAGAGAGGGGGAGAGAGGGAGACCTAGTGCAAAGGAGAGTAAGGGAGGAAGGCAGGGGAGAGAGGGGAGTTTGCTTCATGCACTGCTGAAGGCTGTCAGAAGCAGACTGTTCGAGCAGCGCGCTGGCTAGTGTGTGATTTAAGGGACAACGTTCACTGACTGCATTCATTGAATTGCTGAAGGACAGATATGACATCCGAATGCTACTTCTTTATGCTCTTGCTTGTTGGTACCAAGGGTAAGTCTACCTGGCTCTTTTTCTTGTTTTGAACACTGCAAAGCAGATAGCTGATAAACTTCAGCAGTGGATCTTTTAAAAGCTGGTATCTCAGTGTTATTTTACAGTTCTTCATGGCAATCATTCTTTGATAGAATCAAAGTGTAATGCAGTATCTCAAGGTTACTAGCTAGATGTAGGGATTAGATTTATTTTTACTTAATGATTTGAGAATTACTATAATCAGTTATGAGTTGAAATTAAAAATAAGAAATACTTTAAGCATTGCATAAATCCTTGCTGTAAATATTTAATGAAGGTACATATAGAACTGTCTCGTTTCAGATGCTGTGAAATCCACATTTTAGACTAAGTTCAGTAGCTCACAGTGGTACTGTAGCTCTCAAAAAGTAGATTGTGGCCAGGTAGCAGGAGTTTTTACCCTCTGATTCGGCATGATAGACAATACAGCTTGCAAGATGGAGACTGAACAGAATCTAAGTTTTCCTTCTGGTGCAAATCACTTCTGTGTGGTGGGAGCTACACCTGACCTTCTGCTTACTTTAGTAATGTTTTCTTCATTTTGTCCAAGTACCTGTCTGTAAGTGCTGCTTTGGACTTGGGTAAAGCTATCGCTGTGAAGCTGCTGATACTGATTTGTAGGTTGGATTTTCCTAATGGCTATGATTTTCTCTAGTTGTAATTTTATGTTAAAATTTGCCTCTTTTTGTGCAACATCAATACAATAGTGAAATAGCTATAGCTTGCAATAACAAGTGTTTAGTTAAACTACTAGGGGCATAAGGTTGAATTCTACTACCACCTTCTGTGTTGAGCAGCAACTTGTTCTCTCTCCTGCTTTTAAATTAAACCTTTTTGGGTTTATGTGCGCTTACTCTGCTGCTTAACATAAGATTTGCAAGGGACATTGCCTTCCTGAGGAGTTTGGGAAAGAGAGTGTCACTTACAGTTATTTTTAAAGTTTCAAATCTTAGTTAAATCTGGGGGAAAACTCTGAGCAGCTCTATGATGTTTGGAGGAATATGTAATATGTGAGCTGCAAGTGTAAAAAAAACCAGTGCTATTAATTAATTTGGAATTAAGAAAGCTAGGATAATGAGATCTTATCAACCCTGTGAGCAGAGTCTGGCTTCATACACAACCATGTTATCCGTGAGCAATAATCCCATATTTAAAGGTAGTACTTCAAGGTATGCAAAATAAAAGCTAAAAGATTTCAACAGATTAAGCCTTTCCTATCACTATTTTTAAACCAAAACAGTAAAATCTTGACACATCCATAAAACATGTGCAAATCATTGTTGGTATAATTTCTACTGGGTTAAATTCATCTCAGCAGTGGAATTTATGAAATGTATCAAAATACATTAAAGCATATTGCCAAATAGGATGGCAGAGGAGGACTGTGAATGACTAAAGGCTTTCTAGTATTACAGTTGTGATGTCCATTGCCTTTTTAGGTGTTCATTGGTTCAACATATGTAGCATGTTATAACATTTACAAGAAAACCATATGGCTCACTTACATTGGTTAAAGAGAGAAGCAGTGCACTCACAGATTAAAGCACTGGCATGCCTGGAGTCTCTGCTGCTTACTAGCACTGTTTTCCCCCAGAAACAGTTCCTGTTTAGTGCCATTTCTCCTAACCTCGGTCAGTGCACAGTTCATAGCATCGCTGCCTTTTAGAGCTTTAGCCACCAATCTGAAGCATTACAGCATCTACAAGTTGGCTGATTTCATCTGCACAATTGATTTAACCTTTGTTCAAGTTTTTATGCTAGCTGATATTAAAAAAAACACTCCTGGAGTAAGTATAGCTGTACCTAGAAATTGGATTTTGTTGTTTATGGACTGTTCAGCTGCAGAGTTTTACTGTGGGTGGTGGGGTGTTTTTGCTGTGGATTTTATTTCTATAACACTCGGATGCTATTAATTCTTTAAAAATTAAAATGAGAAATACCAGTCATAAAAACCTACTCTTGCCTCATCCATCCATACCCATTCAATCTACATCTGTCTGGTTTTCCACTCAACAATGCTGCACAAAAATAACTTCAGTAGCTCTTTTATTTTACTGTCTTCCTTCAAATTCTTGATTAAATCTTTTTATATGAAAATCTTTCCTTCCAAAATCCAAATAATCAAGCTAATCCAAATAATCATGCCTTTCATGCAGCAGCAACTCTCAGCAGCTACCTTACTGCTTCTCGTGTGGATTATATTATTCCAGGCAGAGGGTTTCTTTTGAAACAAAACAGCATATGTACCATGGTTTTCACCAGTGCAGCAGCATCAGCTGTAATATGGACAAATGTAAACTTCACACTCTGGCTGTTTAACTGGCAGCATTGAATGGGCAGTCAGGATAAACCTGTGCCTGGGTGGCTCACCCCTTTGTGAAGCTAGCAGGGCACATAGGCATGTGGCTGGCATTGCGCTGGTTGCTGACATATCTTGTCTCTTAGTAAAATAATCAGCTGTAATCGCTGCAACAACATAGCATGTATTTGTGTCTTTACAGTCACTTTGATTAGCTCTCTGTGGACAAAAACGATTTTGTCCTTCTGGACTTTGACTAAGTGCCAGACTCTCAAACAATTCATTAATCAATCATTAGGAAAAACAGAACATTTGTATATAAAACTATTCAAACTGAATTCCAACAGAGGTTTGTCAGTCTTCTCATGAAAAACAAGTGTGCCTGCTATTTTAACCCTGTATGCTCTGTGTCAAGTTTTCCAGTACTATCTCTGCTTGTACCTACAGTTCCCCTTCCCTCCTCTTTCTTTTCTTCCCCTCAGATATATATTTTTTCCTTCCCTTAAGCTCACTTCAAAATGCCAAGGAAAACTGTCTTAAAACCATTAAAAACTTGCTAGCCCTTCCGGTGCTGCATGTACGTGGCAGCTGTTTCCAAGGCCAAGATGTCTTATACTGAATGCTTTCTGCAAAAGGTAAAGGGAAAGAGACATTTCCAAGTTGTTTGAAGTGTAAGTTCATGATTTTGCAGGAAACTGCTCTTGTTTACATAGCTTGTAACAAATTTTAAGATCCCTTCCAGGTTTGCAAATGGGAAAGTTAAATTGTCAGCCTTTGCCCAAGCTTAAATTACCATTGTGTAACAATAGTTTTTGGTTATTTCTTTTCTTCCATTTACTTTGGCCATTAATCTGACTGGCTTCCCTGTGGCTAGAAGAATAATGTGCATCTTGTAAATCTATGCGTACAACAAAAAAAAAATCTTTACAGAAAATCAGGGATGAAGACTAGATTTCCCGAGGAAAATTTCCTTTAATGCCAGTTAGGAGGTAGTGAAAAATCAGTGCAAAAATAAACTAAAGCTCTGAAAGGTAGATCATTGCCACCTGTTCAGGCTGGGCTTCTTGTAATTGCTGTATGGGCAAGGCTGCTTTTGCCCCTCCACTGGGTGACACCAGGGGCTGTCCAACTTGCAAATCTATCATAGAATCATAGAATAGTTAGGGTTGGAAAGGACCTTAAGATCATCTAGTTCCAAGCCCCTTGCCATAAACAGGGGCACCTCGCACTAAACCATGCCACCCAAGGCTTCATCCAACCTGGCCTTGAACACTGCCAGGGATGGAGCACTCACAGCCTCCCTGGGCAACCCATTCCAGTGTCTTGACTGTTAATAGCAACTCTACCAGACTTAAACCATTGCTCTGAAATTTTATACGTAATGTGGACTTTAATTCACTTGGAGCAAGAAGACAAAATATACGAAAATAATTTCAGTTTTTCCTAAATTGAGGAATTGGTGCTTTGACAATGTTGAAGGATTCTGGGAATCCAATGCCTTTTCACTTCTGCACTTTCCTCCATAAAATCACTGTGTCTGATAAAGTCCCCTGACGGACCATTTCACTAGAGCTAATGAGCCTGTTCAAGCCTAATTGCAGTAGCATAAAAGTTAACCTTCTCTAATGGATGTTCCTGGGTGCTAGAAGCCAACAGGAATCTCATCAGAGGAACTGTCACCAGTGATCACTTCACCAGTATCTCGGTGAAGGTTTCCTGGTGGTGCCATGTGTCTCATAGTCTGAAGCCATCAAATCAGACTTTGAAGCAAATGAGCCAAGGCATTGAAAGGGACAATGGAGATCAAAAAGGCTATTAGTCTAGGAGGGTAGAGACTGAGGAAAGGAATGTGTGAGAGGCAGCAAGCAGGCAACTAAAGGAGGACAGGGAGCTCTGAGAGTGGGGAGTGTCTAAAGAATAAAGTCAGAAGATGATGAGACCAAAACTAGGACCCTATGTGGACAGAATGGTATGAGAGGGTGAGAAGCAGCTAGTGATTAGGAAAGAAAGAATGGATGTGAGGTAAGCAGCCAGGGCAAGGAAAAGATTAGACTGACCAGAAAAAGAGCTGTGCTTGGTGTGGGTGAGCACTAGGCTACAAAGCTGGAAGGAAGCTCAAGGTTGTCCTGTTGCTTATTGTGTCCTTGCAAAATATTCCCTTCTCCTTAACACCTCTGCCCAATGGATGGTAATTAATGTTATTGGACCACTCTACCCTCTTAGACACTAAAGGTCTGAAGAGCTAAAGGTTCTGAAGTAATGATGCAACATGCTGTTAGGAAATGTCGGTAGAAAACTGACTTCCTCTTTTAATAATCTGGGATGTAACTTATATCAAAGAACTTTATTAATTTTGGAAACTCTGTGCTTAGGAATCAAAATGAAGGATTCAATCTTTATTTGACTTATGTGCACATACTATGCTCTCTTCAGGCTATAGCTCCACAAAGACTTGTGCTTTGTATACTGCATTTGAAGAACAAATCAGAAACAGTGAATTATGCCACGTGTGTGATCCTTTATTCATTTGCTGTGGAAGATAAAGATAAATTGAGAGTGAAACTGGGAATTACAAAATGATGGGTGTGTGATGAAAGCAACTGAACTCTACTGTGGAAAACTGATTTCTGTTCCTGTTTCTCACCCCAGACAGTGATGCTCTAAATACTTTGTAAATTGATAATAATTATATGGCAGGTTTTCTAGATTTTTTGGCTTGATCATCCTGATGTGGCAGAGTTCATTTTGCAGCTGATACTTGAAATCTGTAAAAGCTGTGCTTTAATCTGTGAAGCTGATTCTGAAAGTAGAAACTTAAATTGCCAGAAACACTCACCATACATATGTTAATGTCTCAGCTCCCCATCTGAGCAATAATACTGTATTCTAAACTGTAATCTAAGCAATCTGCGAGGATTTAAAAATGGGAAGTCTAATTATTGTAGGTTTATGGCTGAACAAATGGGGACTGTAATACTGTAGCTTTTAGGTGGTTAGACCATAGACTAAGCAGCAGGATGTCAGTAATCCATCAGAAGACTAATCAAAGTGTAGGTAAAATGCCTGTAGTATTGTATGGGGGGGGTGATTGCAGAAATGTATGCAATTTAAAGATCTGTGACAGAATTTGAATGTATGATACTTAATAAGTGGTGTCATACATAAAGTGACTTTGTATATGAAAGGAGGTAATGCAGATTATTATGGTCACTACCTGCTTTGTTGCCATCAGTGCTCATGGGGGATCCAGCATGCAGTTGACTTGTGCAACAGGGTGACATACAGATACCAGGAAAAATGACTGATGGGAAAACATGGGTTTGAATGAGTTTCTGGAGCCACCAGCTTTGGCCCTGGTAGGGCAATTTGTCCCTGTTCACATAATGGTAGGGGAAGGAGGTACGCAGGCTGTGGAGCGGAAGAGCCCATCAGCAGCTGATGCTGAAGGACTTGTGAATGTGAGATCACTTAGCAGAGTTTATCCAGAGAGGATGTTAAATCACCCAGCCCTTTATACCACAGGTCATTGTGTTCCACCAGTGCACTCTCTACTCCCGAGGCTTTATTTGGTCAAATTTGGTCAAAATGTTCACTCTCAGTCAAGTAATTATTTTCTCCAGAGCAAAGCAAGGACCACTGTGGCACTACAAATGGCAGAGGCTGTACAGTGACTGAGACTCTAAGATGTGAGTAGGTTTGCCAAAGCAGGTGAACGTTGCATCTTTCTCTTCTGTTCTGCAAAGAAAATAAAAGCATCAACTTAATCTGGGAAATGTCTTTTTCCCATCATAAACCTGATTTTCAGCGCTGTGCTGAACCTGGGAGGGAAAGACACAGTGCTTAGAAAGATTCTGGTGGTGTTCTTTTAATTAGACTTTTTTTTTCTGTTTTACTTTGATTTTCAGTTGCTATTGAAAAACTGATACATATATATATACATACATATACATACATACATATATATATATATGAAATTCAAAAATAGGTAAGATAGCAATAGATCACGCCTTCTTTGGAATCAGCTACTAAGAACACAATCCTATAATCAAGCATTAAGTTCTGCCCACAATTTAGTTAAAGCCAAAGTTTGCACTGTATGGGAAAAATGAATTTTAAAAACACATGATTGTAGGTAAATTGCCTTGATTAGTCTAGAGAAGTTAATGGTACTACAGTTGGCAAAGATGAAAATATACTTCCAGATGTCATTTTCTGGTCTTCAATTCCATGTTAAAACACGTGAACTGTCTTACCTAGGAACTACAGGCACTGGTTTTCAAAACTTTGATTCTGTTCTGGTATTGAAATAACACTGAAAGCTTCTAGTTCTTTTGGTATTTTCTTCATATTTCAAAACCTGTTGTACCATAACATTAGTTTCAAAGTGTTTCTCAGCTCATTCCCTACAAATTCCTCTTGGGGCTGGTTTGAAAATATTTTAATTTAGAAATGCCGCTAAACCTTTGTTACAGATTTTTCAGCATCATTCAGAAATGACACAACCTCTCCTTTTCAAATACGTATCAGAAATCGGTATAAAATAGTTGGGCTTTTCTACACTCCTAATACTTACATGTCACATGAGGGTCTTCTTTTTCTTAGTATGTTTTTAAAAATAACTATTTTTTCTAATAAGTACTGATGATTTCTCTAGCCTGCTCACCTATACAGTTTTAGGTTTTATCATTATTTGTTCTTATTTTCATTTTTTCTTTTCTAAATCATTTGCATGTTCGTTGCTTTCACATCATCTTTTAACCAGATTGTTTTCTTGCCCACAGAAATAGTTCTTGTGTTTATGGATGTGCAGCTTTGGAGAATATTATCAATATTTTTAAATTGCCAGTTTTAAGTGCTGGGATATGACCTTGTAAGTTACAAAAAATGTTATTTTGATATAATTGCCTTTTAGAAATTACCTCTTTATTGAAATAAGGTATCACAACAAAATGCGTACAGTTAGATGTGAAATTTTAAGATTTGCTCCCTGGACATATCCAGCAACATCCTGTACATTTTATGTAGGGAAGCATTAGGAGCATTTAGGAGCCTTAATGAGTCTTCACTGGGTAGGTTATAGGTATTTGCTTATACAGAGCATAGTTTCACCTGTTAACAATGAGAACACACTCAATGATAGGCACGCACATCATCATGTGTTGATTTAGCTGAAGTGGGGTCAAAAGGAAGAAAAGGAGGAGCTATAGACCGTGTGAAGGCAAAATCCATCAGTAATCCATGCAAATGCACTGTTTAGCTGCATCTAAATACAGAGAAAAACTTCTGAATACAGTTTCTCGCTATCTTTTCTAACTTAGTTGGGAAAATTAATATCCAGGTAACTTACACCCATGTTCTGCTGTGCAACATTTCTTTCTATACACTAATAATTGTATAAAATCTGAAAGTTATCATCTTAAAATCTATAAATCTCAATCTGCATGCACATGTTTATATAACCTGCCAAAGACGCAATAAACCAGACGTCTCCAATCATGGTTTAACCAGCAGACATTATTCACACTAGGAAAGTCAAAAATCCTATTAGCTTGAGATAATTTCTGTTTTATGGCACTTTAACTGGCACATCACAATTTATTGCTGTGAGTTATGTTTACTCATAGTAAAATATAGTAGGTATTGGAAAACTTGTGGTTTTAAAATTGAACCAAATATTCAGATGTATTTATTTAAACACAGTGTCTTCAAACTGATTTTTCACATAATAGTCCCATAAACTCTCAGGGTAAAAAACGACCTCTAAAATACTTTCAGATTATATTACTTCAAAACAGAACAACAGTGGGTTCCATTTTTATAATACTTGAGGACAGTGGAATCTCACAGATGTGTAGGGCAAAGCAACCTCCCAGATCTGAACTTGTACTTCTGTGTAAAATTTTAATTCTTGATAGTTGTAAATGGTTCTTGGTAACAAAGTAAGTGAATAAATAAAATGTATCAAGTAATCCTATCTTGGGCTTACCAGGAAATACTATATTGTTACAAAATTAATCTTTAGTATGTTTCAAGCTTCATTTTATATTATGCTGGCTTAGTTACATTGTAAGAATGATCACTGAAATCTTTCTGCCTTTATTTAACGCACAGTGTATGAAAAAAAAAATAGATTATGTTTCATATTTCAAATATTAGGGCTCCCAAAACAGTTTTTTTTCCATTTCTTTCCCTGAAGTCTTATGCAGTAAAAAGCCTACCTGAGAGTATTTTACAAGGATTTATTTAAGATTGTGTTATTTGGGTAAAGACGACAAATATAGCAGCTTGCTTAGTTCAAGCAATTCAGTAGCAAAATAAGAGACTAAAGAACAAAAGAAGATGGAGAAAGAGAAAATAAAATCTCCCACTGCCCCTCTTCAGGTTTTCCTCAGCCTTGGGTTGGGCTGCCTGTTCTTAAATCTGTTTTTCTATCAGTCATCAGTGTTTTGTTGTTGCCTTTTTTCCCCTGTCACAAGAGCATTCTGAAGTTGGTGTGAAAGAGGTTACAGCTAAGTCATGGAACTTGGGGGGAGACAAGAAGAGAGTTTTGTCCTTTTTGGTCTAAGAAAACCTAGGCAAAGTGTTACTTTGTTTAATCTTATAGATTGTTTTCTGTTATGAGAAGTTAATGATAGTCAAGTAATTCTTTGCTGTTCTGCTCATTTACAAATAATGTATTCTCAGAACATCACACAAGTAGAATATCAGCAACTAATTTTGCTGTTGCTGCCTGTCTAATTTCACTCCCTTTTTCATTGCAGCTTTTCGTTAGTGCTTTGCTACACTATTTTCTGTCTTATCTCCTGGATTTCCTTTTACTTCCATGCATGAACACAAACTTCTCTATATGGTATTGTGTCATGAAAGTGACTTAAATCTGCCTTTTCTTTATGGAAATGTCAGACACATATTACAAATATCTGTTGTTTGTCAATGTAAAAAATTTAGTTCTCACTAATCAGTGTTTCACTTTTGCTTACTTTACATATGGCTGACTGGGTTACATTGTGCAAAGCATCAAGTCTGAAGTGAACTTCATCACTGTACACTCTAATTATTGCCATGTTGTATTTAAACTCAGAATGCTGATTATTCAGATGAGATGAATGATGGTTGCTTGAGGGACACTAATTTATTGATAACCAGTTGTCCTTGATACTCTTGGCTAAAAATGCATTTTAAATTATTTGATTGCTTGGAATTAAAANGAGGAATGTAAATATCAAAATGCAGTGTAACAGGATAATTATATTAATTGTTACGGTAGGGGTATTTTCTTCCCCTGCATGAAACAAAATAGATTTTTCTATATTAAATATAAAAAAAAAAAAAAAAAAAAAAAAAAAAAAAGGAAGTAACTTCATTAGGTTACCCCTAAGTGTGTTATGAGACAGACAAATAAATGTAAGATACATGGCAGGTACTATTATATATGAAACTTTTTTCCTCTAGGATTATGAAACAAAAAATGCCAGTCCTGGTGTGTGAAGTTTGAGATTTCTTTTTTTTTTTTTTTTTTTTTTTTTTTTTTTTTTTTTTTTTTTTTTTTTTTTTTTTTTTTTTTTTTTTTTTTTTTTTTTTTTTTTTTTTTTTTTTTTTTTTTTTTTTTTTTTTTTTTTTTTATTTTTTTTTATTCATGTCTTCAAGTCATTAATTTACAAATGTGTTGTTTCAAAGAAGGAAATTAAATTATTATTTTAAACAGAATTCTTTTATCTTTGGGGCTCAAAGAACCAGCCCAAGTGGAGGCCTCAGTGAGGAAGAATCAGCTCCTGTGAGAGTTTTCCTTGATTTTAATGGCTAATCACTGCCTTTCTGGGCCTTTCAGGTGGGATGGTACTGCCTAGTACTGTGTATTTAACACCTTTACCTTGGTGCTTTCATTTTTGTTCTATATGTAATGCCACCAAAACAAAACTCTAGCTTTTCATGTGTCCAGCTTTAGACTTGATATTGCACTGTTTTGAAAAAGAAATTAATGAAATCAAAGGAGTTACACCAATGCAAAACAACACTAGGGCAAAGGAAAGCCTAAGTGATTTTATTTTCTATTGAAAATCATGTCAGAATATAGAGATAGACCTTATAATGCTCAGATATTATTCACATTCTGTGTATGTGGGGAGAGGAAGAAAAGGGAAGAGGGGTGCCAAAAAGGTTTGGCTCTGCTCATTAATTTGTATCTTAGACATTTTACTGAACTGTTTTGTAGTGGTCCTCTGGGAATGAGCTATAAAAATTGAATTTCCAGACAAAATTCATTATAGCACATATGGAAGCTTTTTCAAATAATATTATCTCTTTCAGCTTTTTATGTTCATCAGAATCTCTTTATTCTAAGTTCTGTGTAAGCAGAACAAAAAGACAAATTAGTGAAAGGTATAAGAGCTAAATCCTCTGGCAAGGTGCCACATGACCAGTCTGAATTGCTCTACTGGTAGTTTCTAGCCCAGAAGTAGATTTATCTGGCAACTATGGAAAGATCTTCCAGCACTATAGGTGGATTAATTAGACTAAATTATCTGTGGCATAACTGATAACTAACTTCAGTAATGTTGTTATGAGATTGGAGTCTGTATTTTCAAAAAGATAGTACAAATTTTCTGCTCTGGAAAACACTTCTGAAATGGAAGCATTGTGAAATCCACAGCAAGACATAAAGGTACAAGGTGAGATTAAGATCCAAGATAATGGCGAGATTAAGATCCAAAATTATGATGAGATTAGCAAGTCATATGAACCTTTTGTGCTAAAATCTTTTGTAGTATATTAAGTTTAATGAACACAAACTTTTTATATAGTCACTCATAAACTTAGGTGTTTACTACATATACTTAAAATATATAATATGATCTACTAAAGAGAAATGTAATGCAAACAAACCTGAAAATATAATTCTAGCTTCAAGAGCAACATCCAAAATTTTAAAAATTGCTTATGTTTTAGAAATGAAGCTGTTGTAATCATTTGGAATTCTGAATAAATGACACTGTCATTTTCACCCAGTAAAATATAGAATAATATAAAAATGCATGTGCTACACAGGTATTTAGAAACTGCTACAGACATCAGGGCTGAACAATTAGGAAAGGAAGAAAGGAGCAAACTACTGTAAAGGCAAAGTAGTGACCACAATATAATTATACTCCCATGAGGATCTTGTACAAATGGTTGAATCTTTTAAACCACTGATGCTTTGCCTCAAGGATTAATGTTAACACATCTCTCACCACTAAAGCAAGGTCTATTTTGGGTTGCAATTTTTATCATAAATTGCTCCAAAGTTCCCTTGTTTAGTGGGGAGGAGCTGAATAATTCAGAAAAAAATCCAGAAAAAATTAACATAAGACTGAACTAAATATTATTAATTTCTAAATATTATTGAACAAATTCAGTCAACAAATTATTTCAAAAAAAGCAAGATCTTTTCAAGATGTTATATCTTTTTGGGTTTTTTTTTCTTTATGTGTTGATTAAAATGCTTCTGATCACAGTCAACCATTTGTCACTATTATTCTTTGTAAATCATCAAGTATCTATCTTTTAAGTTAAAGGAATTCATAGTTATGAACTTGGTTTTTAGCCTTGTTCTGATGATTTATATTTGAAAATAAAGGTTTCAGGCCTGTGAGATCTCCTCCTTTATATTATGGTAAACATTTTTCAAAGCCAGTTCACGTGTACTTCAAATACCTTTCAACTGTTGTCTTAAAGTATTCAGGCTAGCACAAAAGTGATGGGAAAAATCGATTTTAGCTTTTATGTTTTCTTTCTTGACTCATTTTGTTTTATTTGAAGAAAACATTCTGTTTCCAAATAAGCATTTCAAATGAATATTTTCATTCTTCTCTTCCTCTAGCCCATTTCCCACTCTGTCTAGAAGTATGACAAATAAACAAGTTATGACAGGGCAGGAAAACTCCTTCCACTTCATGCATTTGCACTGGTCTCTCTGAAAAACTAGGGCTTTTGTAGGTAAAATATTTTTCCATCATGGTAAGTATAGGGTGGATTCTTCAGTGTCATGGTCAATTCTCAGCCCTTGTCATCTAAGGACTCTTTCTAAAAGCAGCTGGATTTCCCCAGCCTCAGTACTTTTAAGCTGATAACTTTCTCAAAGAAAAACATGTTAGCTTATTTGGCTGATGGAATTTAAGAGTCATTTTGGACTCATGACAATGGGTCTGCATGAGATCCAGATTTTTGAAAATATAGAAATATTTTCCTGGTTTTATGATATACACTTATTTGAACCTGTGTGCAATACAGTTGAGGCTGTTGTGACTAGCAGGCACTAATAATGGTGCTTTGATTAGTTTAATTGCTTATGACTACATCTAACCAGCCTGGTATTTTTCCTATTACAGAGTCATATTCACTTGTTTTATGGAAGCTACAAGTAATGGTTAAACTCATGTTCTTCTAGAGCAGATGTCCCTTATTTGGTTTCTCAAACAGCATTTGTGACCCATCTCTGCTTCCAAAACTTCGTGCCATTTTTCAAAGAATGCACAAAAACACTGAGCTTGATGAGTCAATTTAGTTGGAAAAAAAACATGTTCTCTTGGGAATATCTTGTTCTTGGCTTTCCCAAATGCGTTCCCTCTTTTGATTTCATTTTGTGAGAGTTTACAAAGGGGCTGTCATGTTCTTTCCCCAGCGATTCTGCATTCCTGCAAGAGGGAAGAGCCTTACCATCTTATACTAGATGACAACCCAGCTCTTGTTTCTTTAAAAAAAGAAAGGAGTGGTAAATTAATCTTGTATTTTAAAGACTAACAGGAAAGAATTTATCCATTTTCTTCAAGTTAGAGGAAAGATCATGGATGCCTGACTTAGCAATAAATGCCTTGAAGCAGCAGGTCTGGACAATCTTAAAAGGTGTATGACACGAATTCTTGTTTTCTTTCTGAGACTTGGGGGATGAAGGTGCATTTGCATCTTGATATGCATATGGAACAAAGACAAAACCTATGGAATAAAAAAGGGGTACAAATTACCATTTTTCTTCCTCTTGATTTAACACTGATGTGGAACATTCAGTGACAATACATGATGAAATAATCATTAATAATTTTTAAAGTTCTTCTGTCAGGACATTGAGCTGCTAAAAAATAATGGACAATGAAACAAGATACTAGAAGACTGGTTCAATTTTTCATACTGCAAAATCAATAACAGATAGAAAAGTTGACACCTTTAATACTGCATCACAAATATAGTGTGGTAGATCATTATCTTGGCATGGTAGACTTCAGTGTCAATAAAGTTTGTATTTGCAAAATAAAAAGCCATAGTTATTTGCTGCTCTTGTTGCAGTGTTATCTTTATCCATTTTCCTCACATAAAAGACACAATTTTAATTTCCTTAATCCAAAAAAAGAATTGTTTGAATATTATCTAGCATTTTACAATGGATTTTATTGTCTTATCTCCTTCTACCTTTGTCAGCTTTGCCAAATATTTCCTCAGAGGTTTGGGGGTTTTCCATTCATAAATCTCCTGTGATCTGCAGGGTCCAAACTTCTGTCTTTTTCTACATAAACAAAGTGATGTTAACAAGTCAATGGACAAAGACCAGTGCTTTCAACTAGGGTGAAGCTGTTAAGTGTTGATGCCTTGTTATCTTCTTTCCCAGGCAGATATTTACATGCTAGGGTAATCCAACATTGCACAAAATGAGTAATGCAGAGATTCAGAATAGATATCATCAAGACTATAAATCTATAGAGAATTCAAAACATTAAATACAGTAAAGGATTATGTACTGTTTTACAAAGAATTTCTAAACTGTGACATTAAATCAGTTAATTAGCTCAGGGATTAATATTATTTGACTAAGTAATAATAATTTCTGGAAAATGCTATGAAAATCCATTGAATGGTGCTGTGAGAAGAGAAAGGCCATCATTTTAAATTTAAGCTGTAAAAGATCAGCCTCTGTAAGCCCAAAGTTCAGCTCATTCTGAATACATCTCTAATGCTTAGGGTAAAATGCTTGACAAAATATAAGGGATTGTTTGGTAGCTGGATTTTTTCCATTTATGTTTAGTTTTTCCAGATTCTTGTCTTTTACCAAGCATTTCAGTAGTTACTCAGGTAGTGGCAGACAATTGCACTGAAGGGAGCCTCAGTGGTCTGTGACACCTGTCTTTCTGCAGCAAGAGACTTTAGACAGTAAGTACTGCACATATTCTCTTTGCTTAGCACTAGGCCTACCTAAGATTTTTTGCTATTTGTTTTTGAGTGGAACAGGTTAAGCTTAATGTTCTTAATACTAGAACAGAGCAGCAGAGAGGTTTATGTGTGATATGCAAGTGTGAATCCACATGGGATTTGAATGTAGCTTTAATTTTGGTTACACACATAAGAGGGGTAAGGAACTAAGGCAGAAGTCTTCGAGCAATTTCATAGGTTATACAGTTGTGAATAAAAGCAAATCAACTTTTCAACATCATCTTGTTATGAAGTTTGTAGAGTATTTCACAAGCTCTAAGACAGCAATGAAACTTAAAATATGTACTGCAATTTTTATCTTTTTCTTTTGTGACAGCATCAATTAAGTCAAATGAGAGCTATAAAAATGAGGAAGTCGTATTGTTTTTGGAGGTACTTCAAAATCTGAATTAGCAGGCCCTTGCAGAATGATACGTCACTAGGTAATCTTACTGAAGCTTTGGGAACATGAAGAGCACTAGGTAACATTCTGTGCTAATGTTGCTTTTCTCCATTTCCAATATACTGGAGACCAAACAAATTTAATTGTAGAGTAATTTAAAACACTTTCCATACCTATAGGGATGATGGGGAGGGACTCTTCATTAGGGACTGTAGTGACAGGACAAAGGGTAATGGGTTCAAACTTAAACAGGAGAGGTTTAGATTGGATATAAGGAAGAAATTCTTTCCTGTTAAGGTGGTGAGGCACTGGAATGAGTTGCCCAGTGTCCTGGGTTCAGCAGTTGCAGTCAGTTTTTCTTCTCTTTAGTAGCTGGTGTTTTGACTTAACCTGGGAACAAGGCTGATAAGGCCGATGTTTTTGGTTGCTGCTGGGCGATGTTTGCCCTGACCAAGGACTTTGTGAGCCTCATGCTCTGCCGGGGAGGAGAGGGGCCAAGAGGAAGGAGGGACAGGACTGTACTGACAGGACCAAACTGACCAAAGAGGTATTCCATACCATAGCACATCATGCCCAGGATGTAACTGGGAGTTACCCGGAAGGCCTAATTCTCTCNGTTTGGTTTGCCCTGACCAAGGACTTTGTGAGCCTCATGCTCTGCCGGGGAGGAGAGGGGCCAAGAGGAAGGAGGGACAGGACTGTACTGACAGGACCAAACTGACCAAAGAGGTATTCCATACCATAGCACATCATGCCCAGGATGTAACTGGGAGTTACCCGGAAGGCCTAATTCTCTCGGGGTAGTTGGAAGAGGTGGTCAGTCAGCAGTCGGTTGGTGGGGTGTCGTGAGTTATCTGTCAGTGGTTGATGGAATGCTGTATTCTTTTCCTTTATTATTATTATTATTGGTGGTNGGTAGTTGGAAGAGGTGGTCGGTCAGCAGTCGGTTGGTGGGGTGTCGTGAGTTATCTGTCAGTGGTTGATGGAATGCTGTATTCTTTTCCTTTATCATTATTATTATTGGTGGTAGCAGCAGTGATTTGTGTTATACCTTAGTTACTAAACTGTTCTTATCTCAACCTGTGGAAGTTGCATTCTTTTGATTCTCCCCCCATCTCTCTGGAAGCAGGGAAGGGCAAGAAAGGGCGGTTGAGTGAGTGAACGAGCTGCGTGGTTGGTTGGGTTTAAACCACGACACCCAGGGAAATTGTGAGTGCTCCATCCCTGGCAGTGTTCAAGGCCAGGTTAGACGAAGCCTTGGGTGGCATGTTTTATTGTGAGGTGTCCCTGCTTATGGCAAGGGGCTTGGAACTAGATGATCTTAAAGTTGTTTCCAACCCTAACTATTCTATGATTCTAAGAAGCTGATCTTGTACAACAAGAAATCTGAGTTAGCACCCTGCAGCCAAAGCAGCAGATTAGTTGCGCTTACCCTGGAAAAAGGGGTGGTGGCGGCAGAATTTGTCCCTCAGGTGCACTGAAGGGATTGTAAGGCATCATATGTCTGTAAATCTGAGTATTTGGATCTGCTGTAGTACAGAGAATTGAGTCTTCCTGCTGCCCTGGCTGCCACTCATCAGCATTCCTATATCTTTCCACTCAACACTGCTTGAAAGAAGTCCCTGTATTCTGTGGAATTACTTCCTATAAAGCATGGTTTAACAGAACAGCTGAAAACACTTCTGAGACCATTCATAATGGCAACTTCATATCTTCTTATTTTGGCAAAACTGCATCACAGATTTGATCCTTCTTTTCTTGTTCTTTGATCCTTGATCAGTTTACACATAGTAATTGCTTTAAAATTGCAATACATTTAAAAGCACAGAATCTGACTTCATATAAAAGGGCTTATCCATCTGGGTCTAAAATTGCAGCACAAATTAATATAATCCATATCTGCATAGTTTATCTGGTATGTTGCTACAATAAATTAATTTCTAGTGCAAAGCGAAATAATTCTTTTAAATGGTGGCCTTAGGTCAGTTGTCTCGTATCATTAGCATATCCATCTTATTGCTAGGACATATGGGGAGGCATTACCTGGTTGCTTTATATCAAAGCAAATTTTAATCAGTTGATGATATGAATGGTTTTTGCTAAGAAGGTAACAAGTACTTAATATATTATTGTAATTGCATGCCCAATGAACTAATATGTATTTATCACTTGATATTTACATTCAAATGCAAATGAGTATTTATAAAAGCATAATCTGGAAGATATTTCAACATTAAGAGCACATCTGAAAGTAAGCTTCTTCTTTCTGCTTCTATTTAGTCATCTGTGATTCTTTGGAAGATCATGTTTCTGGAGCTGGGATCATGTGCCCCCTGGGCTACTTTCCATGTGGCAATATCACAAAGTGCTTGCCCCAACAACTACACTGTAATGGTGAGGATGACTGCGGGAATCGGGCCGATGAAGAAAACTGTGGTACGTGGTTGAGACTTTTCTTTATGTCTAGCACCTGCAGTCACTGAAACCTATGTAGTGCTCACACTAGAGTTGCATTGTTAGGAATAGCAAGTTAAATGTTTTGCAGAGTATGCAACAGGTCTTTGGCATAGCTAATAAAGCCACACAAGAAGCCGTTTGCTAAGAAAGAAGGATGAACCACATTTTTGTTTGTGTATGGTATCAGTTTATCCAGTTTCATCCCTGCCTTGAACTTGTTTGCATGTGTCATTTTGATGTGTACAAATGGATGTATGTAATCTAGCAAACATCTCCACTGAGGAGTGATAGATGTATGTGCTAACAGAGTTTGTATGAACCTTAATGAACTTCATGTGGAAAGCATAACTTAGAAGAATTTTCAAGGTTTTTCAGAAAACATCCATGTCCTAATTTGGGAGAAAACAATGACTCTGTGAGTGTGCTGTGCAAGCTGCGCTGCTACCAGGCTTTGGGGTTTGGAAGTGTCAAAATCTCAGGGAATACACTGCTCCCTGCTGTTTCAATCCTTGTCACCCCTGGCCCCACCAGATGGTAGCCATGAAAATTGACTTCGCTTGTAACCTTTACCCCTGCTACTGAGTAGGGGCAGAGCACAGGCTTTACACTGGCACTTGCCTTTCCACCCTGCTGATTTGTGAGAATGGCCCCAGCACAGCTGTACTCTGTGGTGAACAGGATGTCTCACACAGTGCCTGACCACAGTTCAGAGAGTGGCATAGACTTGGGATAGCCTGGGAAAGACCTCCCTGTATTTTGTGAGAAGACAGCTTAGTCATTTGTTAGTGAGCTTTGAATGCAGGGAGAGAAAATTGGTCCTAGCACATTTTATTTAGTGGTATTGTCAGCTTACTATCAGCCTGGTTAGTTTCAAAGATACTCTCCAGAGTTACTGATCCATGACATATGGGGAAACTAGACTTCCTATTCCTTGGTGGCTTTCCTGTAGACATGGAAAGCAGCCTGATTCATGATGCCCTTCCTCACACACTGCTTCCAACTCCTTGGAATCAAGCAGGTGAACCTTTTTTCCTGTCCCAGCTAGGCACACTGCCATCTCAGAGCTAGGGGTCAGGAGAGGAGAATTCAGATATTAAGTGAAACTTCCAAGTATGCTATGCATAACAAAAGGAATTTTCTGAAAGAAGTTTCAAACAAAATATCATAAAGGCATTTTTTCACAAGCATTCTCCACAAAGTCAATGAAGTTTTGAAAATGGTTGTTCTCATTGTATGTCTGTGAAGTTCATTTTGTACCTGTGTAGTATCTTATTCTTATACCTATCAAATTTCAGCATCTTACTCCATATGAAAACCACTTTTAATTCTAATCACATCATATGGACCTGCAGCTTTTTCTGGTTTTGGGTCTTTGCTGATGCCACAAACATACTTTCCATTGCCAGTAATCAAAATTCTGAACAAAACTGGTTCTTGTATTCTTCCCCTGTAATTATCCTGTCCTACAATGGCAGAAACTAACAGTGGTGCCCTCTTCTGTTTAAAAGTCCAGACACTGTAAATGCTTTTTTTAATTCATGTTTCATTTCTGTGTAATATCAGAAAGTCTATCATACAAGGACTTGCTGAAAGTGTACAGCTTGATCAGATAGCAATTAGGATAGTCACAGTTTTGTAATGGTATGTACGAGACAGTACAGCCTGCAAGACAATTCATCTGCGATATTGAATCCTCTTCTGGGTATAGTAATCCAAGAATGAATAGTCCAATTTCTGAAAGCCTGAATTACACAAGATTAAGAATCATTGTATTAACTTACTGGGAATACCATGCCATCAGTGTTTTTCTTCTGTCTTAACCCCATATTCTCATTTAGAAATGCATGTCGTGTATAACATATTAAGGTCATATTCAGCGGTACTGGTTTCTCAAAGACTTGTGTTGCAGTTTGAACGGAGGAGGAGTTTTTTCCTTGCCTGGGAATATGGAATGTTCTGATGAGATTTTTTTCCAATGCCCCGAACTGTAGTAAGTGTGGGGATCGTTGTGGGATAGGTCTGTTTAGCTCCCAAGACAAAGAAACTATCCGGCTATTTTTGTTTGCTGCAGTTTCTCAGGACCGCGATAGTATCCTTGCCTTATTGCAACACTTATATCCGGTTCTTTCCACTCTTTATTTTTTTTTTAAATTTACAACTAGTTTTCAGTGTAAATCATTGCTCCTGGTTACAGAAAAGCAATTAAAATTTAAATATTCTGCTGCAGTAATTGTTGCACACGGTACCATTGGACATTTTAATCTTATCCACAAGGTACTCAATTAAGTAGCTCAACTGTTAAATTCTTGCACACTTTCACCTTGCATGATTTGAATAAGAGCTTGAAGGTTGCCAGTCTAAAACATTCAACCCAACAAGTGTGGGGAGGGAAAAATCAGCACAGACCCCGAAAGGAGCTCGGACATTTTTAATTTTTTTATGCATGTACCTCAAACACAGCTTTACCAACTGCTTTACTAGTGATTTCTTCAGCAATGATGAAGCACTACCTTAAGCCTACAGAAAAATGCTGCAGTGAAGACTTGCACATACCTTATGTACAAACTAATAGCATAATATAAGGCAACAAAGCAAAAGTCTGCTATGGAACATAGTTCTTTCTGTGATGGAAAAGACCATGTTGATGAAGAAGAAAAGTTAAAAAACCAAACACTTCTTTTGAAAAACATATGCTGCTGTTGTGGGGAGGGAAGAAACAACAACAACAAAACACCAGGTACTCTAAACATAAGAAAACCCAAAGTCCATCTGCTCAATACAAGCCCTTCCTTTAGCATGCTGAACATTAACAGCAACTAGAGTTACTGAAATAACCCTTTTAAGAAACAGCAGTGAATGAAACAAGCAGAGAAGCAATCAGCATAAAAAGCCCATGTAGCTCTTCTGAGAGAGTTACTTTATAAAAGTCTTTAAATGCCCTTGAAACAAAAAGCAAATGGCATCAGTACAAAAGAGACCAACATGATAGGAGCCTCTGAATGTACTTGTAGCCAGTCACTCTATATTATAGCAATTCTGTCTCTTTCCTTTTTTTATGAGTAAATTTTTCTCATTCACCATTTCATTCCTATAGAGGTATTTATTGTAACCTTTGGGAGGATTTGCAGTATTAGTCCTGTTTAATGCACTGCATGCCTGGTAACAGCAAAACATCATTAGAAGTATTTCAAACTAAACTAAGTCCTCACCAAGAGATGTGTTTTCAGATGTGCTGTAGTCACTGTTCATATCCAACCTAGGCATGTAAAGATTGTCTTGATGGTGTGTTCTTCACATCTGACTTCTCTTTCACTTCCACCATGCTGGGTTTCCAAAACTACTAAAATACTGTGTGTGATATCCTGATGAAGAAGAGCTTGAGGCAATGTAGTAAACTTCAGTAAGAGGAGAAGTCTAGCAATTTATCATGCTCGAAGTGATGGAAAGCTTTTTGAACTATTACTAGATAACCTTCAATGTGCATGGAAAATGCAATCTTACTTTCTGAACTTGAAAACATAGTCCATCAAGAGTAGTGTGTGTCTCTGCAAATTTGTCATAAATATGATGTTTTTAAATAAAAATTGTTTATTTAAAGTTCCATACTGTCCTGGTTTAAACCCAGCCACACATCTCATTCACTCACTCAACACACCCCCCCCCCCCCTCC
>NDXB01018796.1:2452-16727 GCA_002631895.1 Agapornis roseicollis | reverse complement strand
TGAGTCCCAGCTAACAGGTATTGAATCCTGCTCCCTGATTTCAAGAAGGAATCACCCACCTTGTGTGATTTCCTTCTCTCAAACTTCTTCAGCCACAGTGGGCTGAAAGGTGAGTGCAGGAATTCCACTTTCAGGATGCTGATCCCGGGTAGCTTTTCCAGCAACATTTTCCAAGGGATTTTTGATGGAACTCTCTGACTTTCACGCCTGCTTCTTTCCTTTCTGCTGCCTCCCCTTCTCCTCTGTCATACTTGCTGACAGTGTTTCCTCTCTGCACTGTGCCCAGCTTCTCCAGATGCTCTCCTCCACGCTCACTCTTCTCAATAGCCAAGGGATACTCTGGTTCCCCCATGCCATCTCCACGCTTGGCAGGGCTTTCCTAAACCTTTGGATTGATTCTAAACAGGGAATGAGAGATGCTGCTTCTCCCTTTGTTGGTGTTCTCAGCTTCCTTCCTGTCTTAACAGCCTTTAAAGTATCCCAATATAGATATCATCTGTGTTCTGCTTTCAGCGCAACTGAAGCATCCAGAACCGGCTTCAGTGCGTGCTTGAGCTCAGAACCCCCCCATGTGCTGGGCTGCACCCCCAGAGTGTGAGCAGCAGCTCAGGGAGGGGATCCTGCCCCTCTGCTGCAGGAAGGGGAGACCTCAGAGCAGCTCCAGTGCCTGAAGGGGCTGCAGGGAACCTGGAGAAGGGCTTGGGCCAAGGGCCTGTAGGGCCAGGCCAAGGGCAATGGCTTGAACCTGCCCAAAGAGGGGAGCCTGAGCTGAGCTCTGAGGCAGAAGCTGTTCCCTGCGAGGGTGGTGAGGCGCTGGCCCAGAGTGATGGCCGGTAGAAGCTGTGGCTGCCCCATTGCTGGCAGTGCGCAAGGCCAGGTTGGACACAGGGGCTTGGAACCCCCTTCTCCAGGGGAAGGGGTCCCTGCCCATGGCAGAGGGCTTGAGCTGGGTGAGCTTTAGGGTCCCTTCCAATCCCTGATCCTATGAAAACAGGTATTCCCTTACATTCTCCCTGTTCAATGCAGCATGGTGCCTGATGGCTGCCGTTAACTTCATCTTTGCCTGCGGTCCCTTCAGCATAAAGGAATCAGCAAAGCAGATTTGGAGTTAATTCCCCCAATGTTCCCAGTGGAAGCTGCTGCCGTGCTGAGCAACCATTGCAGTGGGTTCAGAGCCCCTTCAAGCATTCCAGCTGTAAAACCTGTGCTTCCCTTGTCCTCTGTGACTCTTACAGCCTGAAACAGCAGCCTCGCTTGGGGTTACAGGTAGAGCACTTCTGATCAATTGGATTTATGTCCTATTAAACAGCAGTTGATGCTCATAAGCCATCATTTCCATTCTGGCATAAATAGCCATTGCTCTTGAAAGAGCTGGGAACTGAATGAGTGTGAAAATTCAATTCCCCTCTTCAAGCCAAGGATGGGCCTTTTGGAAGCGGATTCCAGTCGCAATATAATTAACCTCTTGCTGTGCCATTCTGTGGGAACATATTGAACACGCTCCGAGATAATCATCCCCTAACACTGGTGCCTGCTTTCACACTCCATTCCTAACAGTATTACAGTAATTCCTAGAGCCTTTTGTTAGCTCTGGCGACTTGCCCAAGTTGGTAGCCAGAATAAAAGGTATTGGGTGGCTTAGGGTTGGTGTCTTGGAGGTGCCTGTGGTGTGATGGGGACACCAAAATGATTTGCTTTGGGGTGTAGCTGCAGGGAAGAAACTTTATCTTGGTTCATCCACAGATTTATCCCCATTCCAAGTCAGTTGATGTCAGGCTGGAGATAAGGCAGAAGCTGTTCCCTGTCAGGGTGCTGGCACAGGGTGCCCAGAGAAGCTGTGGCTGCCCCATCCCTGGCAGTGCTGAAGGCCAGGTTGGACCCAGGGGCTTGGAGCACCCTGCTCCAGGGGAAGGGGTCCCTGCCCATGGCAGGGGTTGGAGCTGGATGAGCTTTAAGGTCCCTTCCAACCCAAACCACTCTGTGATCTGTTAATATAACCCTTGAAAGGTCCACGCATGAGTTGGTGTCCTGGTTTAAGCCCAGCTGCCACAGCCACTCGCTCACTCCCCCCCCTTCCTCCCCTCCTGGTCCCAGAGGGATGGGAAGGACGATCAAAGGAATGTAACTCCCATGGGTTCAGATAAGAGCAGCCCAGTCACTAAGGTATAACACAAATCACTGCTGCTGCCACCAATAATAGTAATGATAAGGGAAATAACAAGGGAAGAGAACACAACTGCTCACCACCCACTGACCGATACCCAGCCCGACTGAGCAGTGATCTAACCCTTCTGGGTAACTGCCCCCAGTTCTACACCCTGGCCATGACGTGCTGTGCTATGGAATACCTCTTTGGCTTGCTTGGATCAGGTCTCCCATCTCTGCTTCCTCCCGACTTCCCCTCCTCCCTGGCAGAGCTGAGACTCACAAAGTCCTTGGTCAGACCAAACATTGCTGAGCAGCCACTGAACCCATCGGTGTTATCAGCGCTGTTCCCAGGCTGAAAGTCAAAACCACAGCACTGCACCAGCTACTGAGGAGGAGGAAAATGACTGCTGCTGCTGAACCCAGGACAGTTGGGTAGGTCCAAAACTCCTTTGTTGTGGGAGCTGAAGGAGACATAACGGCAGGTTTTGCTGGATCTTTACTTCCAGGTCTGGAGCACATCCTTTAGCAAGGGTGTCTGTGGGATTCATCTCCATGTTAGGAAGTGTTTGTCTTCAGAATACCCTTGTGCAGAGATTTTCAGTCCTTTTTGGAGCTGCTTTGGTTTTGAGTGCACCTCTGCTAGCATCAGAGCCTGCATCAGGAGTTAGGGCACGTTGGTGGCATCCTTTGCACATGTATTCCTTATTCTTTTATTATTCTCACTAATATCTCTCTTTGAAACAGCAACTCTGATTTATCAGAGGGTTTTGGCTTCTGATTTGCTTTTGTTCTTAGTGGACTTGCTGTGACTGGGTCAGAAGGGTCCCATAGGGTGAGCCCTTTGCATTGCTCCGCATCCCAGTGGTCTTCTCTGGAGCTGGGGACAATGCTGGCATCCTATCAGAGATACAGCTTCTGCTCCCCAATTTGCATTCATTCCTGCTCCCATCTTGCTTCCAAGTGCTGGAAGATCAATGTACCTGTCACTCACAGCTTCCCAGGCTCGCCTTGGAATGGGATTGAACAGCAGCAGTGGCAGCAGCTTGGGATGGAGCTGCCGGTGTCTGGGAGGTCTGATGGTGGAGGGTGGGAGACCTGATAGGACCCAGGTCATGTCATGGCCCACAGCAGCACTGGTTACTGTAGGTCTTTTCCCATTTCTGCCTCATTTGTGTGTCCATTTGGGAAGCTTTTCCTATCCCATTTCCTTTTCTAAAAGCAGTAATAATCTCTTGTTACTGCGTTCAGTTTCGGTCCCTGCTATGCAAAGAAGATGTGGACAGGCTGCAGAGAATCCAGAGAAGGGCCACAAAGGTGATCCAAGGACTGGGAAACTGAGGGAAGGCTGAGGGAGCTGGGCTTGTTCACCTTGGGCAAAAGAAGGCTCCGGGGAGGCCTTACCCCTGTGTTCCAGTTGTTAAAGCGTGGCTACAAAGATGATGGAGGCTCCTTTTTACAAGGAAACACATGGAATAGATAAGGGCTGATGGGCACAAGTTATTGCTGGGGAGATTCCAGTTGGGCAGAGGAGGAAAATGTTTCCCAGTGAGAGCAATCAGCCACTGGAATAACCTCCCCATAAAGTGTTGGATTCCCCAGTGCAGGACACCTTTAAGATCCAGCTGGACAGGGTGCTGGGCCATCTGGTCTGGGTCATGCTGTGCTAGAAAGGTTGGACCAGATGATGCTTGAGGTCCCTTCCAACCTGATAGTCCTTGATTCTGTGGTTCTTGGCTTTGAGTATGTGCACTCTGATATCCCTCTTGCTTATTTCACTTCCCTTCTCCCAGCAATAGGTGGGCAGGATTTACTGCACCAATGCTGCACTTTCCTTCATCCACCCTGAGCAGCAGCATCTTCCTCTTGCCTCATGGACCTGGATGTGTGCCTGTTAGTGCTCGGGGTGGCTGAGGATGCTGAGAGCTGCTGTATCAGCACAGTCACACAGACTCAGGGTGCAACGGGCCCCACTGCCTGTGTGCCAGGACTGGGGCTGCTGGACCTGGTTCAGATGTGAAACAGGCAGATTTAGTTAATACCCACCTCCCCTCTGCTCGTTCTTTGGCAGAACTGGAGGATGCTGAGGGTGCTGAGGCGCTGGCACAGGGTGCCCAGAGAAGCTGGGGATGCCCCATCCCTGTCAGTGCTCAAGGCCAAGTTGGACACAGGGGCTTGGAGCACCCTGCTCCAGTGGAAGGGGTCCCTGTCCATGGCAGGGGTTGGAACTGGAGGAGCTTAAGGTCCATTCCAACCCAAACCATTCCATGATCCTATGTTTCTATGATTCTGACTTAATGAGAGCATATGGGGATGGAGGGTTTGGAGTAAGTAGCAGCAGGTTACTGTTCCCTGTCTCCATTTTCTGGGGGGTAAATTCATGTTTTTACAACAGGTTTTACTTTATTATGTTGAAACCTCCTTGCAAACCCCACTTTCTAGTGGGGTTGGAGAAAAGCTCTGCCTTTTGGAGGTTAAAACCTCATTCATTTTGGGGAGACAGAACAGAAATCATAGAAGCCCAGACTGGTTTGGGTTGGAAACGACCTTAAGATCATCTTGTTTCAACCCCCTGCCATGGGCAGGATACCTCCCATAGCATTCAAGGCCAGGTTGGATGGGGCTTGGAGCACCTTGCTCTAGTGGAAGGTATCCCTACCCATGGCAGGAGCTTGGAGCTGGATGAGCTTCAAGGTCTATTCCAACCCGAACCATTCTGTGACTCTGTGATATGGATCCACATAGCATCATAGAATAGAATCGGGTTGGAAAGGACCTTCAGATCATCCAGTTCCAACCCCCCTGCCATAAGCAGGGACACCTCACACTAAACCAGGGCANGGATCCACATAGCATCATAGAATAGAATCGGGTTGGAAAGGACCTTCAGATCATCCAGTTCCAACCCCCCTGACATAAGCAGGGACACCTCACACTAAACCAGGGCACCCAAGGCTTCATCCAACCTGGCCTTGAACACTGCCAGGGATGGAGCACTCACAACCTCCCTGGCCAACCCATTCCAGCATCTCCCCACCCTAACATTCAACCCCTTTCCTGAGGGATGCATTCACTGCTGGACTCCCATCTGCTCGCAGCACCATGACAAGAGCTTTTAACAGCAAACTACCCACCTCCAGCTCAGGCTTAGAGTTTACCCTGTGATTCTGACCACGATCCCACGGGATGCACAGCTCGGAACAAAACACCGACCTCAGCAGCGCGCGTCCCAGTGTGCCGGGCGCCTGGGCTGATAAATGCTGCTCATCTCCTATCCCGAGATGATGCAAGCAAGGGCGGATGGGCTTTGGTTTGGGTTGCAGTTTGTCTTCCATTGCGGTAGTAAAGTTTTTAATTAGGAAAGCTAATGAGATCGATTAGTCATTAGAGCTGACCTCGGGAGCTGCGCGAGGAGCCCGCCTGTGTGCGCCGGGCTGATAACGGCCCGCGCTGGGGGATGCTTTGTAATCAAAAGCAGAAGGGGTTGAGTTGAGTGAAATGTGCCACGGGGAATACATCGTGTGGAGGAGAGGGAGAAAACACCCCCCCCACACCCCCCCCCCAATGACAACCCTGGGAGGCTGTAATGAAGGGAATTAAACCAACATCCTGTCTAAATAACATGATTATCTACACAAAACCCCTCAGCTAGCAAGTAATAATAGCAAGCGGAGCTCTTCGGAGAGGCTCTTTGAGGAGGTGGTTAATGCTGGAGCTGTGCATGCAGGCACTTTGAGACGAGCAGCTTCGGCATGAATGCACCATCCAATTACCTCCAGGGAATAGAGTTTACCAGGTGCCAGCCCGTTTGGGCAGGGAAGGGGGGTGAGGATGCCTCTAAAGCTCGACAATCTGGGACCTCTGTTGCTTGCGCGAGCGGGAGACGGTGTCATACAGGAGTTGGATGAGGTTCTGGGATGATGAGTGGCAGCTGAAGCTGGTGTAAGGGCAGCAAAATGATGTCCGTAATGGATTCAGTGAGTTCCCAGCTTAATCATTCTGGAAGGTGGAGGGAAAGGGTCAACTTGTGCTGGTGCTGTTTGGGGGGGAGGGGGGGGGATTGCGGCTCTCGTCCCATCCTGGTGTGAAAGAGCTGCTTTGGGTATGTGGTTGATNGGGGGGGGGGGGGGGGGGGGGGGGGGGGGGGGGGGGGGGGGGGGGGGGGGGGGGGGGGGGGGGGGGGGGGGGGGGGGGGGGGGGGGGGGGGGGGGGATTGCAGCTCTCGTCCCATCCTGGTGTGAAAGAGCTGCTTTGGGTATGTGGTTGATGCTGTAGCCACAAGAGGCTGGATGCATCCATGCCTCCTGTGTTAAAAAAGGGTCTCAGTCTCGAAGCAGGTGGGATTTCATCGTGTGTGTGCAGTGTTGGGCCATGCAGGGGTTTGCATGTCTGTCCTTCTGTCGTTCCCATTTTGCAATCCTAAATGCCGTTCTCTGAAGCAAAATGCTCCAACTTTGCCAGTGCTTGAGAATAATTGAAATGGGAATTAGAGCTTAAACCTTGCAAAGGGCTTTAAAAACCAACCCAGTGGTGAAGTTGCTGCCCTGAAGAATTTAGTCTGATATAAAAAGTCCCAGGACAGGGAAACAGTGATGAAAACCCATTTGCTTTCTGTCTTCTTCCCTCACCTCTAAAGTGATGGGTATCAGAGTCATAGAATGGTTTGGGTTGGAAGGGACCTTAAAGCTCCTCCAGCTCCAACCCCTGCCATGGACAGGGACCCCTTCCACTGGAGCAGAGTGCTCCAAGCCCCTGTGTCCAACCTGGCCTTGAGCACTGCCAGGGATGGGGCAGCCACAGCTTCTCTGGGCCATCACCCTGGGCCAGCGCCTCNCCACGGGCAGGGACCCCTTCCACTGGAGCAGAGTGCTCCAAGCCCCTGTGTCCAACCTGGCCTTGAGCACTGCCAGGGATGGGGCAGCCACAGCTTCTCTGGGCCATCACCCTGGGCCAGCGCCTCAGCACCCTCACAGGGAACAGCTTTATCCTTATCTCCAGCCTGAACTTGCCCTCTTTCAGTCTGAACCCATCACCCCTTGTCCTATCCCTGCAGTCCCTGATGGAGAGCCCCTCTCCAGCATCCTTGTAGCCCCCTTCACACACTGGCAGCTGCTCTGAGGTCTCCACGCAGCTTCTCTTCTCCAGGCTGAACAGCCCCAATGTTCTCAGCCTGGCTCCATGCAGGAGCTGCTCCAGCCCCTGCTCATCCTCATGGCCTCCTCTGGCCTTGCTCCAACAGCTCCATGTCCTTCTGATGTTGAGGACCCCAGAACCGCAGCCAGTGCTGCGAGTGGGGTCTCATGAGAGCAGAGCAGAGGGGCAGGATCCCCTCTGACCTGCTGGTCATGCACCTTTCGTTATTCCTGGTTTTCTCCTTCCAGCATATATCCAGATTCCCCCTTTACATGGAACACAACCCGGTTCTCCTTTCTTTCACCAAGGCAAACACGGGGACAGGTCCAACCTTTCCAGGCGAAATAATGATTCTGCTTTTCCCCTCTCAACCTTCTCATAATGAGAGCATCCCTAAGAATAACAGCCGGCCCTTTAAATCAGTGATAAACCCAGAAGCCTTGGTCTCAGCACGGAGTGTCAGCTTTAATTATCTGGGCAGTTACAGTGTATGTTATAAAAGTCAGGCAATTAGATGCATTCCTTAAAGCTGCACAAAAAATTGCTTGCCATCAAGTGGAGGAAAACCAGAGTCAAATGTGTAAGTGTTAATGGCATGGAACATCCAGCAGAATAAACCAGTGTGAAACAGGAGGAAAAAGGGAGGGATTAAATCATAGAACCATGGAATGGTTTGTGTTGGAAGGGACCTTAAAGCTCCTCCAGCTCCAACCCCTGCCATGGGCAGGGATCCCTTCCACTGGAGCAGGGGGCTCCAAGCCCCTGTGTCCAGCCTGGCCTTGAGCACTGCCAGGGATGGGGCAGCCACAGCTTCTCTGGGCCATCACCCTGTGCCAGTGGCTCAGCACCCTCACAGGGAACAGCTTCTTCCTTATACCCAAGCTGAATCTGCCTGTTTCAGTCTGAACCCAATGCATAAATGCAGTTCCAGTGCTGGGGATCAATGTGAATCCATGTTAGAGTTTTGCTGCTGGGTTGGTGAAGCCAACCTCACGTCCATGTTACCATAAACCATGGTGGTCCCATGCTTGATGCACCCCAGGGGTCTTTTACCCTCTTTCCCCCCCCTCTTTTTACGGATCTTAGAGTTTGGTGTAGGCCATATGTTGGGGAGTTCCCTTCTATCCCCCACACACCTTTATTTCAAGCCCTTCTTTCCATTTGCCTTCTTGTAGGAGCCAACTTGAACTTCCTCAGGAGCCCCCCAGCCAACAAGGTGATAAAGACCCGCTACAGGATAGTGAAGAAGAATGTGGTGCCTGCAAGCTCATCGCCTTTCAGCAGCCCCATTCCCAACTGGAAGATGAGGCGCCCCGGGACATCCAGGTAATTCTTGCATCCCTTGGCTATTGTGTTATTACCATTGTGTGTTCATCACTTAATTTCTCTATTTGTTTAGCTGGGTGTATTCACTCAGGGGGTAAAATCCCATTAGGAATCATGTTAATCCGTGTTGGTGGCCAACAGTTTTACTACAGCCTGTGGCTTCCTATTTATTCCCTATTGGAATGAATTATTTCCATGAAGCAGTTAAATAAACTGTAAGAATAAACTCAAACAGCTTTTAACGTCAGACCTTAGCAAAGTTGCTGCTTCTTTTGGAGATAGACATGGCCAGACCTTCCCTCTGCTTTATAATGCTATCTATGTTGATGCTATAGAGGAGCTTATTGAAAGCATGTTGGGGATCCCAAACCTACACCAGGAGGAAGGTGCAGGCACAACTTGTTTCTTCCTGGGTTATCTGGATGGATGGAACATCAGCAATAACTTGGCATGGCAGCACCCTTCTGGTGAAGGGTGTCACCCAAGGGTGGTGCAGTACCCTAGAGTCTGAGCCTAAACCAGCTGTGTTTCGGCTATGGGCGAGCTGTAGCCTCACGTGCTGGTGGAGATGTTACCAGGGGACATCTCTGATGTCAAGGCAAAGCTTGGAAGTTGTGTGAAGCAGAAGGATCATTATGGAGATTGATGCTCTAAAAAAGGTGCTTTCAGAACTGGTGGCTTTAATGCAGATTCTGGGTAGCTATAGGGTGAGAATGACTTCTCCTCCTCCTGAGATGCTGCTTTGCCACTGTCACAGGCAATGTTTTGGGCAAACAGAGCCTGCTCTGCTCCATTATGGATCTCTTGTTATTCATCCCAGTGTAACAAACCCAAGGAGCTGGGGGATGCTGTGGGTTGGCCCCTCTTGTTTGCTGCCAGGGACGGGGCAGTCACAGCCCCTCTGGGTCATGGCTCTTGCTCAGCTGAGCAGTGATTCTGCAGAGAAACAGCCTGTTCATGGCACCAGGATTGGCTGCAAGCTCTCACTTGTAGAGTCACTTTATCCATATTAATCTCTGGCTTTACTACATGATGTAGTTTGGATCTTCCAGCTGCTTCAGACAAATCTTGATCAAACGCCGTCAGCAATTAAGACAATTATGTTTTAAAGAAGCAATAAATCACTTACTCAGTCTCCTATTACCTTTGTGGTGTGCGATCCATCATTTGCTCTGGCTGGAGGAAGCACATGGCAAATGCTTCTCCTATAGGGTTTTCTCCGTCCTTCAGAGCATCCTCTTGGACCTGTAACAAGCAAGGAGCCAGGAGCTGCTTTCTTGCTACTTTGCTTTGTTTTGGTCTAATCAATGGGGGGCTTTGGTGGTGGTGGGACACACTGTGCATTGCTGCAGCACTGGATTAGACACCTCCTCATTCATCATTGGGTGTTCATCATACTGAATGGTGACCTATTGATTCTAACATCCTTTTCACCTTAAGCCAGAAGTGCGATGCTTGAAGGCTGGTGGTGCTGCAGCCAAGTGCTGCTCCCCGTGTGGTTTCTAACTGTTGCTAAGGGGAAGTTCCTGCTATGAGATCCAGGTTTTGGGAAGTCCAGAGGTGATGTACAAGGGTTTTACATAGGCATTGATCTTTTCAGATTGAATACACTGCCACAAGAAACGTTAGGCAGGAGCCACGTCCATCTCATGCAGTGTTCAAGGCCAGGTTGAACAACGCCTTGGGTGCCATGGTCTAGTGTGAGGTGTCCCTGCCCATGGCAGGGGGTTGGAACTGGATGATCCCAAGGTCCTTTCCAACCCAAACCATTCCATGGTTCTGTGACATGACCGCCAGGGAGAGCTGCTGCAGGCCCAATGGTACCTGGTGCTGATCCCTTGGGTGATGAGTTGGGTCCTCCCCTTCCTGCTGCCTCGCATGAAACTTGCCCCTGCTGCTGACTTGGCTCCAAGGCGAGAGATGGGAGTAGATTTGAAATTCATTTTAGCACCCTTTTGGTAATATTTTTGTTTTAAATAGATTTATAAGCAACTCGGGGGCCATTGCTCCGAATTTATGAAGATCATTTTCCCTCTCTTGATAAGGTGAAATTTACACCTGCTATTTCCATATTAATTCCCATTGCTAAGTGGATCTAATTCCCTTCCGTTCTCCTATCTGGCGAGTGTGGCCTTTCCTAATGCAATTTCCCCCTCAGTAAATCACTGTGATCGGGAGTCATGATCGAGTTAAATTAACTTCAATTAATTTACTTAATAAGAGCTCCGGATCATTGTGAATGAGGTGAAGATTTATGGATTCTCCTTTTCACTCCTCCCCCTTATCTCCCTCTGCTTCACAGGAGCACGGCTCAGGAGGGCTCTCATTTACTTGCCTTAAATCCCATTTGCTCCTATTGACATTGTTGGGGGGGGTGGGGTGGGGGATGTCCTCTCGTCTTGCCACCAGGAGAGGGCTGCGTGAGTTGCCAGGGAGGAATTGTGATGGATCAAGCTGCATGTTAAGTGATGGCGGTGATGCTGCTCCTGCTTCCTGCCTCTTTCCATGCGTCGTGGTTCTGGTGTCTTCAACATAAGGACATGGAGCTGTTGGAGCAAGGCCAGAGGAGGCCATGAGGATGAGCAGGGGCTGGAGCAGCTCCTGCATGGAGCCAGGCTGAGAACATTGGGGCTGTTGAGCCTGGAGAAGAGAAGCTGCGTGGAGACCTCAGAGCAGCTGCCAGTGTGTGAAGGGGGCTACAAGGATGCTGGAGAGGGGCTCTTCATCAGGGACTGGAGTGACAGGACAAGGGGTGATGGGTTCAGCCTGAAACAGGGCAAGTTCAGGTTGGAGATAAGGCAGAAGCTGTTCCCTGGGAGGGTGCTGAGGCACTGGCCCAGGGTGCCCAGAGAAGCTGTGGCTGCCCCATCCCTGGCAGTGCTCAAGGCCAGGTTGGACCCAGGGGCTTGGAGCACCCTGCTCCAGTGGAAGGGGTCCCTGTCCATGGCAAAGGGTTGGAGCTGGATGAGTTTCAGGTCCTTTCCAACCCAAGGCACTCCGTGATTCTGTGAGTCATGAGGTGCCAGCAGATGCAGCCACCAGGATGTTCAGGTTTCATAGACCTTGCCCAGAGGCTGCAGAAACCTTCTGGAGTTGAGGGTGCTGTGAAGTTGTGGACACTGCAGGAAGAGTAGATAGGGCGTCTGCCATCGTGATGGGGACCCTCCATCCCAACACACGTTGGCTGATGGAGCAGATGAGGATAAGGGCAGGAGGATGCTCCCAGTCATTGCAGATACTCCTGTGTGCAAAGCTACGTGCTCCACCAAAGGGACAGTCCTGTTGCAGGAGGAACAAAGCAGAAGGAACAACCCCAAAAGCCACTGAGCATCCATCCGGAGGCAGCAGTGGGAAATGTCCTTGCCCCCCTATGTCTGGGGTGGGCTCAACCAGGAACTGTGCCAAGAGCATTGGCTGGGAGAAGGAGGGTGCAGCAATACCTGCAGGAGATCCCAACTCACCCCCTCATGGGGAGACAGAGCCACTTTAAGACCCCTTTTTGGGAGCAGAAAGGCAACACGGAGCTGGTGTCGTCTTGATAGACCCCGATGGGCGACTCAAACACTGACCCACTTTGAAGAGTTTCCTTCGAAATGACTGAGGCCTGCGTTTAAAAGGAACCTTTCTGCAAATACCAGCCTGGTGCTGAGAGGGAAACTCTGATGTTCCCTTCAGAAAGCATTGCAGCACCTCCTGAGGGACAGTCCTACCCCTCCAGCACTATTAATAAGTAAAGAAGAAGATAATCTAACGTTTGTCAGAGAAATGCCTGCTCAGTAGAACAGACTCATCAGCAGAGGATGCACTTGTGTGCTGTAGTGTTGTTTTCGTCCTTCTTTTCTCTTCCTTGGCCTGGAGCATCTTGAATGGAGTAAGATGGAAACAAGAGTCTTCGGGGCTTGGCTTCGGTCCTTGTCATCCTCTCCCTCTGCAAAGCCTTTAGGGTTTGGTGTTGAAGGGAGCAGGGGAAGGGCAGCCCCAGTCATTTTGCCTGCTGTGATTTGGTGGCTGTGGAATGGTGATCCCAGGAATTCCTGCTGTGATGAGAGGGACGTGGGGATGGCAGCAAGTGTCCTAAAAGCCTAATTCCCATAAGCAAGACCCGATGACCGTTAGAAAGACAATGCTGAAGCATCCCGTGTGAGAAGCACCTCGATAGCCACCACCACCACTTGGCGTTTAGTTTTCAAGACAGTTTGAGAGCAGAATCTACTTAGAATGTGGGAATGAGGCCAGAGGAGGCCATGGAGCTGCTGCGAGGGCTGGAGCAGCTCTGCTCTGGAGCCAGGCTGAGAGAGCTGGGCTGGGGCAGCCTGGGGGAGAGAAGGCTCCTGAAGGGGAGACCTGAGAGCAGCTCCAGGGCCTAAAGGGGCTGCAGGGAACCTGGAGAGAAAGGGGCTTGGGCCAAGGGCCTGTAGGGCCAGGCCAAGGGCAATGGCTTGAACCTGCCCAAAGAGGGGAGGCTGAGCTGAGCTCTGAGGCAGAAGCTGTTCCCTGTGAGGGTGCTGAGGCGCTGGCCCAGGGTGATGGCCCAGAGAAGCTGTGGCTGCCCCATCCCTGTCAGTGCTCAAGACCAGGTTGGACACGGGCTTGGAGCACCCTGCTCCAGTGGAAGGGGTCCCTGCCCGTGGCAGGGGTTGGAGCTGGAGGAGCTTTAAGATCCCTTCCAACCCAACCCATTCTGTGATGCTGTGAAATGTGAGCATTTGTAAGGGGCATCTCCCCAGATGTCATTCTGCAGTTTTCCATTTGAAGGATTCACACCTCTTCTCCAGTAACATCTGGAGTTGGTGGCTGTGGAAACCAGATGAGTCCATGAGCTGTCTGTTTGTTCTGGAGAGGACTTTAGTTTCAATTCCTGATACAGTTGTGAAAATACCAGATCCATCGGTGACATGCATGGGATGGAGACCAAAAGGGACTTTGGTTTAGCAATGGGTGATGGAATTAGATGAGAGTAGGTTGGCAAAATAGTTTTCAGAGCCAGCTCAGCCCATGTTGTGCTGGAGCCTTCTCCGTCCCTATCCGAAGGGATGAAGAAGGCTCCAAGGTGAAGAAGCCAAAGGCACATGAATGCTTCCTATCACTTCTCTGTGTTGCTGAGCAAACCCTGCTCTCATCTATTACTCAGAGCACCCCCAGAAGTCACCAGGCAGTTCTGGAGAGCAAAGGTGCTGCTCTTCAAGGTGAAGCAGTTCTCCAAGAGGAAGGTGTTAAACCACAGCACGTTCCTGATCCAGGGGGTCAGTGGCTTGGGATTGAGAGCCAAGAGTGGGATTTGGGGACACGATGGATGGAGCAAATCCATATTTCTCCAGTGGTGGGGGCATCATCTTGGAAGTTGCAGAGAAAGAAGATGCAGAAAACTGTTACCATCAGCTTCTGCCACTGATCACTGCTGAGTGCTCTGCTGGGGGAAGCTTCGATCGACGATGCCGTATATTGTGAGCAGACAGGGATGGATGAGTTTTAAAGATGTCACCAAACGTGGTCTTTTTCTCCTCTTCCATTTGTTTTCCCTCCTGGTCACTTCCGCAGGGATAAGGGAACCAGAGGGTGGGATCTTAACCTCCTGCTGAGCAGCTTTTGGAGCACAAACTGGAATGGTTCTGTGCTTGAGATGCTGCTCTTCAAGCCTGGGGGGAGTGTGCCAATTGTGCCACTGCCCCAG